>JAOEHY010050772.1:0-26692 GCA_025447955.1 Psilopsiagon aurifrons
TGGCAGGTCCTTGGATGCAGCTGGCATTGGCTCTATTGGGCACAGGGGAAGCTTCCAGCAGCTTCTCACAGAAGCCACCCCAGTAACCCCCGCTACGAAAACCTTGCTATGCAAAACCAACACGGTTTCCTGGTGAACCTTTATGGCTTTGGCAAAATACGGAAAGTCACAGGGGCTACGAGAGACATCAAGTGTTAGTGCTCAGGGGTCCCGGGCACACAAGATGGCTTATGGACCAAGTGCAGTGCCATCAACTACAGCTTCACTCTCATGGGAGGCACTTTCTGTCAGCCACAGAAGAAGATGCTTTCCCATCTCAGCCTATTCAGGAAGCCTGAGTCCCAGCTGGAAGTATCTGTGCACAGCAGTGGTTCCTAAGCTGAGCCTCAGAGAACTGGGCTGTCAAAGCAGAGAAGCCTCACACTGTTGGGTGTACCTGTGCAGGCTATGGCAGATGGCTGGGAGACTTGCTGCAAAGTGGAGGACAGAAGAGCACACACCCCATGTATATTGGACAAGGGTTTGGTAGCACGGGGGCTACATGTGGTGGCTTCTGTGAGAAGCTGCTAGAAGTGTCCCCTATGCCTTATAGAGCCTATGGGTGCGGTGTGTGATATCTAGCTGATGCTACTGATCATCAGAGGGCTGTAGAAGCTGCACAGACTTTAGACATCTGGTGTTTTCTGCAATGACATTTACTGTTCCCATTCTTTACAGTGTAGCTCAAACACTTTGTCTTCAGAAGCCAGTCCACCATTTCCAGTGTCCTAGCAGGGTTCAAGATACTTTATTCTCAATTTAGTCACTTAATCCATGAAGCAGTGTCATGTCAGCAGGGTGTTTGGCCGCATGTCCTGCAGTGAATCTTGTCCCTAAGTCCAAATTATCACAGGGGCTTCATGCATCCAAGGTGGAAGATCCTAAAACCAGCAAAGGCTGTAAGATGTAGGAAAAGTAGCCAGCTTTTAGAGCTCTTATGGTTATGTATGTCTGCCAATACCTCTCTGGCAGCTCAGGCAGAATCATGCCTTAGACTTCCACAGGTCTCCATCCATCTTTTGAGATATGCTAATTAGGATGCTTGATGTGTAAAGCAAAATTTCCAAGCCTCTTACCTGAAGCATCTTTCAGCAACTTTACTGTTGTTGCACATCCAAGTGACTTCACGAAAGGGTCTTCACTAGATAATACTTGATATCAGGAGCTTGAGTAGCACTGTTAGGCTCCTCCATAAGCACACCAGAAATGCTATCTGAAAACTTCCAGCTGATTGCTCTTTTCTTATGTGAATGACAGTTTCTTAAATGGCACTTTTTCCTATGTCTGATTCTATCTCAAACCCAGCTAAGGCTGTTCTATATGCTCCAGCAAACCTCCTGAGCTTCCAGGACAGCGGCATGACTGACATGGACCCGGATTAGAGCTGGGAATTTTCCAGCTCTCCACAAGGTAAATTTCACAGAAGATTCAGTAGAGAAGTTTGAGAAAGCCAACCTTGTCATTCAAATGAGCCAGGAGGTTTTCCTCATCACTAAAGAAAATACATCCTTCTTCAGCGGATCTGTAAGAAATAAGCATTCTTGTAGAGCACCGCTAATAGTTTCTTGTTGGGTGAGGACCCTGTTCCACCCTGTTTTCTCTGTTTTAAAGGGTTTTCAGATCAAATTCTGACTTGAGATCTCCCTTCTGTGGTGGGATTCCTATAGGTGTTCCCAGTATTCCCCAGTGCTGCTTTTGCTTTTTCTTCCAAAGGTAAAAAACCTCCAGATGGGATCCCAGACTGCAGACAAGAAGAAAGACTGCTGTCTGGGAGGTGGGATGCAGTGGTGACACCTGTGGTGTCCCAGTTACCGTAGAGCAGAACATGTCAGTGCTGCATGCGTTCTCATCACTGAAGACTTTAAGGGGACCAAGTCCTTCTGCATAACTTGGGACACAAGGACTAAGCCCCAATCTCTTCTTTCAAGACCACTGCTTGGGCTGAAAAAGAGCAACAGGAGCATCACAATAAACTGTAGCTCAAACTGCTACGTCTTTCAGTTCAGAAGGTGCACCTTATACTGCATTTCTCAGTCCTCATGAGCAGCTTTATTCCTTGGAGAGGAATAGCTGGAGTTCTGCGCGCAGCTCCACAGCTTTCCTTCTCCTGGGGCCCCCTCGTGGCAGCAAGCTTGACACGTTTAAATGCTGGACGGAAAGGGGGTGAGCAGTCTCCATCTGAGTTTCTCTGTACCCAAAACCCCTTGCAGAGCATACTGTGAGCTGTCTCCAGAGTGGAAGAACCAGGAATGATGCTGATCACGCCACCATTGTTATGAGAGGCCAAACTGACACCAGAACTGAGAGGTCTGATGGACAACCAGCATCATATTTGTCTTGGCTGGGGGTCCACAGGTTGATTTTCACACACAAAGGTGTCTCTCTGGCTTCCAGGAGAAGTGGTCCTTTGCCCAGGGGGTCCAAAGCAGGTCTAGGGGACCTCCACGAGACAGGCACGTACACATTCATGCCACTTACAGTCTTCTCAGCTGTAGCTGATTCTGGACCCTTTCCCAGTAGCATTCTCTCTGGTATTGGATCCCCCAGGTACAGCCTTGGAGTTTGATTGACTGTCACCCACTTAGGAAGTTAGGAGCCTCTTTTATTCTGTCTACAACTCCAGCTGATTATCAAGAACCTACACTGGATGCCGAGCAGCAAAGTCAGGGGTTAGGACGCTGCTTGGACAGCTCACTTCTCAGAGAGCCATTTACAGACACCAGCCAGACACAGTGTAATTCTATGTGACAGCAATGGCATTTTTCTGTCCTTTCCACTCCTCAGCCCAGTTTCTTATCCACTCAGCTGTGCTGGGGCAGCTGCCTGTAGGATCCTGCCATGGGAGCAACTTGAATTGTTCCCCGTTCTGATGACACACTCACCTTTTCTTCTCATCCTCCTTTTAAACCTAATGTTTCTATTAGTCTGACGGACCATGATGGGCCATGTTACCCCAAATACAATGTGCGGCTGTCTCTGTGTGTGTGTGTGTGATATGTAGCCAGGGGCTGTCATATGCAGCGGCATTGGGACAGGAAGGCAGACTTGGAAGGGAATGTCTTGGATCATTTTCCTCAGGTGAGCAGCTGTAAGGTGAAATTCCATACTTAAGCACTTGGAAAGGTTTCCAGGACATCTCTGGACCCTTCATCAAGAATTCCCTTCACTTGGAGGAGTTCTCTGTTTTCATATCTACCCCAACCACTTGGTTTACACGGACCGAGGCAGTCACCATCGATGTGTTTTTGGTGGTGGTGTCGATGATGGGTTTGGGGGTTTTGGCTGGGTTTTGGTTGGTTGGTTGGGGTTTGAACTGTAGCCTCCTCTTCATTATTGAGGCTTCTGAACTTTACCCTTGGCTCATAGTGGCCCATTTTGTCCATATTTCCTTCTCTGCACAAGTTGATCTGGTCTTACAGTTCAAATGAGGGACACACAGAGCTCTTGAGGTAACTGGTCCTCCAGAATGACTTTTGTTTTGACTTTATCAGCTACACACAGAAAATGACAGTAACAAAAAAACCCCAAACCCACCCCAAAACACATGAAACAAAGAGAAACTCCTTTATCTCCTTTGAGTCTGGAACAAGTGAGCCCTGTGACCACTTGTAGCTAGGGAAAAAACAGCAAGTCCCTGCTATACTCAGGGGGAAGTCCACACACCCACAGGCCAATACCACCTCCATTCACCTGAGCCCCGGAGCCTATTCCTTCCTTTTCCCTGTGGGTTAGGTGCCTCAGCCCAAGCTGCCTTGGCTTCCTTATGCCTGCAGAGAGCCCCATATCCTAGAGCTGAGCAAGAGGATGCCATGGACCAGTTTTCGTAGCAACAGTCTGCAGGCGTTGGTGAAGTGGCCACCACAAGAGCTCCTCCCATGTCAGAGCCCTGCTGTGAAAGACACGTACCTCATCCCAGCCAGATTTTGGGTTTGATTTCAAGCCGCTGGTCATTCCATGCTCCTGTACTGGAGTAGGGAACTTGTCCCTGTTTCACATCATCTCTTCATGGGAAGAAAATATCAAAGGCAGATTATGAATGTAACAGCGTAAAAATGGTTGTGCTCTGCTATGGCTGATACAAGCTCGCTGCAAAAAGGCACTGAAACCCAAGGCATCATATAGAAGCTTCCTGTAAACAAGGGTCAAGGACATCCTGAGCTGGCAGTCGTACCTAGGCCATCGGATTCAAAAGCCAGCGAGGAACTGATCCTCCACAAATTTCCTAATCCCTGTTTCAGCTCACTTCTTATACTCCACAGCATCCTCTAGCAATAATTCTTCCACCTTTGTGACACATACAGTGAATTTCCTTTTGTTTGCACTAAAATTACAGCCTGAGCTCACCCCTCTTTCCTTTAGATCAGGTTAAAATGGATCAACACCTCAAGTTCTGCACATTCAAAAGCAATATCTTCAGTCCCTAAGTCAGGGGAGTTGTACTACTCTTCCAAGTATTTTTCCACATCCTTTTTCAACTCATGGATAATTTCCAGTAACTTGTGCTGTAAACAGAGGTAACACAATCTGTTTGGTCTTTGAGAACCTATTTTGTACAGCATGTTATCATGTATCTCTATCCCTGGAGTCTTGTCTGCCCAGGATACTTAGCCTGCTCCCGAAGTGAGATCCATATACTTTGTTGCTCAACAGATAACCTTATGTTTTAATTGTAAGTGTGATTTTACCAGGGGTCTTAGGAGGCAGTTGCTTCCCATTGCCCTTGCCAAATAGGAAGTCAGCACCATGCCAGGAGAGACAGTCCCACCCGCAGAGCTGTGAAGCCCTCCTGACCACATTTTGGCTTAGTAAGACAGCCATGGACATCAGAAGGCAGCTGAATGTGACATCCTAGCGCTGGGAGCTCACACAGTCTGGATTTCTAGGATGCTTTCGTCTCCTCAGCAAAGGGTCTGGGGTATTTACACAGGACACAATCATCAGATGCTTCATCTTGTACTCTTAAGTATGCTGTGCAGCTAGAGAGGGCCCTTTGGTCTTCTGTGGCTTCATGAGCAAACCCTAACAGAGAAGCCTGTTACAGTGGAGGGAATGCTGCCCAGCGTGGTCTGTTCCCCCCATGGACAGTGGGACCTCACCCATGGAAAGTTATAAATGGCACCAAGTCCCCAAAATCCAGCTTAAACTCATGTTCTTCCCATGCAGCCTGGATTATACCATAGTGACTGACTCCAGGCAGAACTCACTAATACTGAAGCTCCATCTTGGGAACCCGGACCTCAGTCCTCATCATGACCTGTGAGGTCTCGTAGTCTCAATCCTCCCTTAGGGTTTTCAAAGTCCCTTTACACACAAGTAGAGTTCCATCTCTTTGGTCCCAGCCTCCTTCAAGTCAGCCAATTTTACACCAGCAAAGCCTGTTGTAGGTGCCATAATGACAGCCAGTCCTCCCCCTGTGTGGTGAGACAGAAGGATGCCTCCAGAGCCAGCAGGGTCTCTGCTGTGCTGAAGGCTAGCCAAATGCTGGGCTTCATCCGCAGGAACACAGCAAGCAGTGGTTAATTCCATCTTCATGGCACATCTGCAATACTGTGGGACACTGACACACTGGAGTAAATCCAGCAAAGGGTCCTAAGATGGCTGTGGGTGGAGGACAAAGGAGAGTTAACTGCTGCCTGCTACTACCCAAAGTGGGGCTAGAGGGAAGATAGAGCCAGATTCCTCTCATAGGACCACAGGGAAGGGGCACAAGGAAAGCAGCAGAGCTTGAGACAAATCGACTTCCTATGGGACACGAGGAAAAGCCTCTCTTGCGACAGTGCTTCAGCAGTGGAACAGGTTTTCAGAGGGGCTGGAGAGTCTCTTCAATTGGAGATGCCCAGGACTGGCCAGGACCTGAGCAACCCAGTCTAGTTTGAGTCACCCTGCTGGGGGCAGAGGGATGGAGTAGAGACCCCAGGGGTCTCTTTGCATGGATCTTCCCATGATGCTGTGACTAACAAGTGGGTTTATTTGACTCTGCATTTTTCCTTCATGGGGCAGTAGAAGAATCATAGAATCACAGAATCTTTAGGGTTGGAAAGGACCTTAAGATCATGTAGTTCCAACCCCCCTGCCATGGGCAGGGACACCTCCCACTAAACCGCTACCTTACCAAAATGATGCAGGCTGCTACCTGCCACGAAGTGCCAAATGGGGAGGGAATGGAAAGAACCAGCCCAGCTGCCACCACACTCTGGATTGCAGCCTGTCACACAATCATGTTAATCCAGCATAAACACGTAGCATTGCTGAAAGGGGCAATCCCATCTTCCCTTTCGTCTCTCCTGCTGCCTCTCTTTTGTCAACACTGATGAGCAGCAGAGAATTGATCCAGCTGAAAACCAAACTATAGAGAAATAAATACATTTCTATTCACAATGAACCCTTTCAGTTTAAAAATGCACCGTCTCCCTCCCTAGTGATTTTTGCTCAAAGCAAAGTGGTTGGGGATCACCAAATCAATGACTATTCTTTTCAGGAGCATTGTGGAGCACTGCTGTCCCCTTCCTTGCTGTGCCATCATTCACAGGAACCTTCCCCGGTTTTGCATTCTTCTGCAAATGACTTCTCATAGCATCACATGTTCCTTTAGTTGCACTCTACTTTTTTAGATCTAGCTTTCTCACTAAGAAAGAAGTAACATATTCTTTGTTAACAAACAATTGCCTGTAACTTCCAGAGCTCCAGTGTACCACAAGATACGGGCTCATGTTCTCCTGCCATCATGCACCATGAAAACACAACATATGGACCAGATCTACTTTTCCACAGCTCCTGAGGACACATGCAAGTAGGTCTAGAGCCAGACCCCTGTGTTTGCTCCGTGATGCTCATCCCCCAGCATCTGAAACATGTTAAGGTGCCTCTTCTGTGTCAGACAGACCCATGATGCTGCCAAGAATAAGACATAGAGAGACATAGAGAGGATTTGAGCCACTTGAGCAGAAGGCATATCCTTCTGTGGCAACGTTTCTTTGGCAGGGGGGATACTTGCTGTATTGTCAGTTGAGAGGAACAGCAGTAACGAGGGGCTGAGCCTGGCATAAGGGGATCAGCCTCTCTCTTGGCACCCAGGAGACCATTGATATTCCCCCATATCAGCTGCTGGAAGGTCTTACACCAGCAGACACAGCCCATATCTGTTCCGGAGCTCCCCCAGGCCAAAACAGTCCTACAGTATCCCTGCAAGACTGCCAAGAGACCAGCAAGCCAAAAGCAGCCACTCTTTAGGAGTTTGTGTGTGGTCTGTTGGGGTAACCCAAGGGCCCTGGTTTCTCTGGGTGTCCATCATCCTCCTCCCAGCCTGTTTGGGCATCACTCTTACCACCAGCCTTGGTGCTGACGGCTCTTTCAGGGGTCTTGTTTGCTGGCCCTTTCTACCAGTGCTCACATGCTTTCTGCGCTGCCCCTGATGTCCAGTGCTGTCATCCAGCTCTGCGGCTGGCACTGGAGCTTCCAGCCCTCCAGGGCCCAAAGGACCCTTTCTCTACAGCTCCCGCTGGGAGAACCACATTCTGGGAGTCCCACTCTCAGACCAAAGTTCAGCTCCTACCAGAGCACTCCTCAGCCTCTTTCAGCCCATACCTGAGTCAAGCGAATCTCATAGGACCTCTCTGCTACTGCCCCAGCCACTCAGCAGCACATGACACATTGAATCAGTGCCTGACTCCTTCAGCTCAGTGTCAGGTCTCTGGAACTGAGAGCTTTCTCCTCACAGTTCACATGCTTCTCCCATCCCTTGCATGTGTAGGGCTCCTGGGTACATCTTTGCTCTTGAGAAAACTCACTGCAGCCCTGGGGTGTTTGGGAGGCTATCACATATTTTTCCATTGGATTAAAAGCATGGCATGAATGCTGCAATGAGGAGTCAAAATGTAACCCGGTTTGCTTGCATGGACTTTGGTAGTTGATCCACCTCACCCTCCGTGTTGCAAAACACAGAGGCTGTGACATCAAAGACATCCTGTGGCATCAAAGACATCCCTTAGAGCAGGTATTGGGCAAGGTACTGATATCCATCACCTCTCTGCAGGTAGCTGTGGATATACATAGCGCATCCCATCTTTCTCCACGGAGGGATCTGGAGGCCCTGTGAAAGAGCACACACTTCTATACAGCTAATGCTGGCCAGATACAAGATGCTTAGCTGCCAAATATGCCCATCAGTGCTGTAGATTAAATCGTTGGCTTGCTGGGGTTTTTTAGCTGCAATGCAGCCCCCAGCTTCAGTGAGCATCCCCCAGTGTCATTCCTGACTTTCTACTCCCGGTTTCTCTGGGATATTGTGCTATCTGCTGAGGATTGTCATCCAAAGGTCACTCACCTTTTAACGCTGAAAAGAAACAAACAGGCTGCTGATTTGTCCAAAGTCTCCATAAAGCCATGTTTTCCCAAACATGTTTCCATGGCATTCTGGGAAGCAGGCCACCACTAGCCTCTCCTCAGCGCACACCAGAGACCTATGGTGACTCAGGCACTTCCCATTCAGCAAATCCTCTAAAAAAAGACCTATTCAAAAAAGAGCCTCCCATTAGGTGTCAGGCAGCCAGACACGCTTCCTCCTGCCAGCACTGCTGCAGAGGCACATTGTGCTTTGCCCAGATCTGCTGGAAGTTGTGAACGTGCTGCTTCCTAATCTCTTCCCCCCACCCCTTGCGGGGATTTGTCACCTCAGATAAATGGGTCCCTCCCCTAAGACCACTCTGACGTGTGGTGTACCCTGGGCGTGGGAGGATAGCATGCTGCTTCCAGGCACTGCAGAGGGACAGAAGTCTGGAGCAACTACTTCCTCCCATGAGAAAGGAAACGCGTTTGGTGCCCACCCTGGTTTTAAAGCTGAGTAGTTTCTTAACCAGAACGGATCTCAGGTTGACACCTTGGTAGAAACCATCACGGCCCTTTGTGGGAGAAGGGCGGCTTGCATTCCTCTACCTCAGGGATGCCTTTCCACAAGGTGCCCCTCACATAAAGCCTGCCAAGCCGTGGGCATCAGCTCTTTCCGGTTCAGGGCTCTGCTGCTTGGCCCTTCTGCAGGTGTTAACTTGGGAACCGCTGCATCTGTCCCAATCACCCAGAGAAGGGCAGCTCCGCTTCTTCCCCTCTTTAGCTGAGCTTAGATCTCTTTGAGCTCCCTGAGCTTCCCAGTCAGTGCCAAAAGTCTCGCAGCTCATCCCAGCCTGACCCCTGGGAACCTCGCTGCCTCCCCAGGCACATGCCCAGTGCTTTTGCTCACACAATGCCCCCTGCCAGACTTTCCCTTCTGTCTCCCTGGTTTCTGTTTGCAGTCCCTCGCTGAAAGTTGTTTGTTATCTCTTATTAGTAGGTAACTACTTTTTGCTTGTTGTGTTTGCTTTAGCTTTGGGTAAACAGCAAGCAGGACCTTTTACACGAGGTCCTTTTGGTGGGTGCTCTACCTCAGGAACATCCAGACCAGCTGATCTCAAGCTGCATGGGCTGATAACCCAGCCTTCAAGTCATAGCACAAGTTAAAGTCTGCAAATCAATTATAGAGCACCTCAAAATGTCAGCATAAAGCAGAAGACTGTGACTAACTTCAGACTGCTGCAAGGACTAAAATATGAAAGTGGAATCACTCAGAGATAAAGGCGGTATCACAGAATTCTGGAAACAATGGAGAATTCCTTCAGTAAGACTAACTCAGTGATTCTGCAGAATAGTGTTTTCTATCCCTACTTTTCTTGGTAAGTGTAGTTTGTACCCCCAAGATATATCAAGACAGACAGAAAAGCAATGTATGAAGGTAGTGTGCAAGGTGACTGCTGTGGGTAAGTTTGGAACCCAGCTGAAGCTACCCAATGCCTAACACAGAACAGGGAGTTTTTAATGAGCTGGGCTGCTTCATCCCTGTCCTGCACTACTCCTGTCATAGCCTGCCCCTCCTTCCCCATGGCTCTGCTGCTGTCCCACACATCCCTGTCAGCCCCTCTGCCCACGGGCCCCATGCAGGCAGTTCTGAGAAGATGCCTCAGTGCTGCTCTTGCTCCGGTCACTGTTATTTCTGTGGTGGGTCCTGTTCTGGGAGATGACGAAAATGGCATTTGAGGGAGTCAGCATTTCAAATGGGTCGTTCGAACGTCACAGGTGTCTTTGCTAAAGATAGCCTGTGCTGAGTAAAATGGTACCTCCAAACCCTGTGTTTCACAACACTCTCACTCAGCATAATAACCCCTCAGCCTAAGTGCCCCCCCCAGTGCCAGGCAGCTCCAAGCACTTCTCTGGGCTCCCCATCTGTCCTTTGTGACCGCCTCCTGGGAAGCAGCAACAAGATGGGAATAAGTGTCTGTCCTTTGCTGGTTCCTAGAAGAAAGCCTGGCAGGGCTATCCTAGACGGGGATACACTGAAGGGTGGTTTTGGGGACTAGAAGGGAATAGTGCCAGGGCCCTGAGGCTCAGAGTGAAGAGTGGATGGAATGCAGGAGGAGAGTAGTGAGTTCAGTGTGTCCCCTGAGTGAAGCTAGGGGAGGGGGAGCTCATGATGCTGAGAGCCGTATGTGTCTTCCCACCATGGTTCCATCTCCCTTCTCTCTCTCTCGTCTTCATTCACCCACACTCTCACACCACTCTCGCATTGCTGATTCAGGGGAAAGAGAGGTTGGTGCTTTCTGCTTGGAATGGGCACCACAAACTGTTTTTCTTGAAGAGGAGGAAAAAACACCTCCTGCTAACCGTCACAAGTTCTCCCCCATCTTCTCTCTTCCTCTCTCACACGATCCCATGAGTTGTGTAACACAGAGGGGCACAAAGGACCACTTCAGAGCAGTCCCCTGGGGACACAGAAGCACACAAGGTTGCACCAGGTTGCTGTGCACCAATACAACTCTTCAGGAGGCTGAAGAGCTGAGTGCAATAAATGAGATGAGAGCTGTCACCACAACAGGGGCTGCTGAAATGAGGCATACCACTTGCGCTCTTTCATCCTCCACCTTCACCACCAGCTGAGGAAAACTAGAGAGTGAGCAAGGATCCTTCCACAGTGAGGAAGTGCCTACTCTGAGTCACGTCCCTTCCCTCACCCCCAGCCCACCCTCAGGGCATGAGCTGCCAAGGGGCTTAGCTGTTTGACACCCATCATGAAGGGCTGATTAAGTCCGAAAGAGCCAGAGACAGTGGGTTGCTGGAAAGTGTGAGCCACAACAGTGGTGGGTTCTCCAAGGCAAAAGGGGCCCCAGGCTGAGGCACATGGATGGAAATGTATTGTCCTATGCAAAGCTTATCAATCAGCTACACGGGAGCTGGGCTGAGCACCCTCAGCGCACAAGCTTTGGTGGCTTTTCCCCAGCGCTGCTAGATTAGGAGGGTCCATTCCTCACCCCCCTCAGAGTGCCACAGTGCACAGCCCCTCTTCTCACTGCTGGCTGCTTCTGCTTCTCCTCTCTGCCTCCTTGGACCATCTCAGCTTTGTCCTGTATTGCCACTGGGATCTGGATTGATGGGTCACATGTGCACTGGTTGGAGGTCACCACCGACTCTTTCCTCATACTGCTTGTGAAACTAGCACATTTGAAGGATTAAATGGAGGGAGAGGGAGGAAAAAACCCAAACACAACAAAAATAAAAGAACAGCAGAAAAAAGATCAACGTGTTCTCAAAAGCCCTGAAACAATCAGTGAGAAGCTGAAAGAGGTGGAAAGATCAAACCAAAAAAGGTAAGAGATGAAAGAAAAACATGAAGGGCACTTGCTGGGAAGTGTTTTCTACACTTTTTCCACTGTCTATGTAGAAGCGAAACCTGTAAGAAAAACAACAGCTACCCAAAGAATTTCCACTCAAAGATGCTTAGAGCAGTGTCTCTGGTCCCTCCCCTCTCACACTGGCTTCAGCTCTGCCCTCACGTGCCTCAGACTTTATACTGGTTTCTTGGCCATGACGCATCTTCTTAGTGATATGGGGAAATCAGCTGCCCACCTGCAATATAAAGACATCTAGGGGAAAGCTTTGATCAGAAAGAGAGAGGCAGCAGAAGAGCAAACACATCCAGCTGCCCCCCTTTGCTCATCCTCCCACTTCAACATCTTCTTTGCTTGTGCTTCATTTTTGCTGACTCTTTAAAGCTTCCAAACTGACCAAGCACAGACCTGAGTGGGAAGACACAGTCCCTGCTGGATGCCACCATGAGGCCCGTGTCCCTGGTGCTGTTCTTCACCTTCACTCTGCTGGCTTTCAGTGGTAAGAGGGGCTGAATGTATCAGGGAGGACAGAGCAGTTCAAGAAGCTGAATCTGGCTGTTACTTGGTCTCTGACAGGTCTGGAAGGGAGAATGCGTCCTTCTAACCCCGCTGAAGATGGGCAGATACTGCTCTCTGCTCCGTGACTCCCACCCTTTGCTCAACCCTCCATCTCATTACAGCTGGCCATGTCCTACCAGGAGCAGCAGAGGTGGGAAGCGGGAAGCAGAAAGTATGGGCCAGAGCGGGGAGTTCAGCCATGCTGCCTTGCTACCTGAGCCACAGAAAGATGGGGAAGAGCTGGAAGCAACTTCCTGACAAGACATCCGTGCTGTGGAAGCGGCTTGGGGGAAGGTACGCCAGGGCCAGGGCAGATCTGCATCCCTGTGGGAGAACTGGGGAGGGTGTGAGAGACTAACCCTAACCCTTCCTGCTCCCCGCTCCTTGATCTCACTGGTGCCTCCAGCACGAGGCACTCACTTGTCCCACCCGCAGCACCCACCAGGCACCACACGCAGTGCTGGAGGTGGAGGTTTCGGGGCTCAGGAAGACGGCGCTGCCCATGAGGCCCCGGGTGTCACTCCAGGACTCTGCCTTGCGCAATGGCAACTTCTCCCTGCACATCAGCCCGGTGCGGAGCGAGGATGCCGGGCTCTATGAGGCGCGGGTGGTGCACAACACCAAGGTGCAGAGCTGCCACGTGGAGCTGGGGGTCATCACAGGTAGGAGGAAATGGAAAACCCAGGGAACGTCGGGGTTAGGATTGGGGAGGCTGAAAGGGTGGGACAGGGAGGGGATGCCACGTCTTCCAGGGCAGGCTAGGGAACAGACAGATGAGTCCTGGAAGCACACAGCTTCCTGCTGTCTGCTATCAGCAATGGAGAAGGGCTGCTTGAGTGACAAAGCTCGGGCAGAAGGGGCAGTCCCCCCCTGACCTCAGCTCCCCTCTCTGCCATTTGTTTTTTCTTACAGTAACCCTCAGCCCTCCCAGCCCTGTGGTGGAAAATGAACCTCTCTTGTTGCGGTGCAACTCCAGCCACCGCGCAAGCCTCGTGGAGACGTGCTGGTTCCACAATGGGCGCCCGGTCCCCACCTCCAGAACCTTCTGCTCCTCACATGGGGCTCTCTCCATCCTCCGGCCAGCCATGAGCGATGCGGGCTCCTGGCACTGCCAGCTCAGATACTCCGATAATGAGATCATTTCTGCCATATACAACCTGCAAATTCTAGGTGAGCTCAGCCTCAGCGCTGCGGCTGCAGCATCCCCAGGTTGCTCAGTCTGATGTGACTGGCCAAACCCAGTGCCCTCAGCTTCCCAGCTTTCACCCCATCTTCACCTCCCTGTGGAGCTCTTTCCAGCTACCGCTCCACTTTGCTCTTTCTCTGGCACAGGTTTTGATGGCCCAACCAACCCCGTGGTCTATGCTGGAGCTGGTTCTGCAGCTGATCTGCCATGCACCTTGAGCTACCTTCCCAGTGCCTTTGGGATCAATGCGGTGACAGCCCACTGGAGACACCTTGCAGGAGTAAACTTGCAAGGATTGGGCATCTCCCACAATTTGAGCAGCAGAAGCTTCCCCCTTCATCTCCCTGCAGTGGGGCTGGGTGATGCAGGACAGTACCGCTGTACTATCTCCATGGGCAGCAAGAAGATCAGCAGGGATGTGACCCTGGCAGTGCTTAAAGGTGAGAGGAGACAAAGGGAGGTGCATAACTTCTCAGGGGTCCCATGCTGCCTCCTCGCACATCAGTGCATGAGCATGGCTTGCTCCTGCTCATAAGTTCCCACCCTAGGTTGGGAAACAAGTTGTTCTCTGTTCAGGGCATTGCACTGCACTGGACTGCTGAAAGCAGGGGTTTTCCAGGGGAACTTGGTTCTTCTTCTTAAGACTGAGGACGACAAAGAAAATAAATTAGATGGGGTAAAAAAGGAGGTGTGTAACAGAAGAAGGAGGGGTAATGAAGAGATGTGGACCTGCCTGTAGTCTTTCCTAAGGGTATTGTTTTTTCCTCTCCTGCAGTCACTCCAAGCATCCAAGGACCCGTTTCGGAGGGGAGTCACTTGCTGCTCATCTGCAGCCTCACACCCCCTCAGGGACATGAACATTTCCAGTGGAAGCAGCTTGGCTCAGCCCCTACTAACAGCAAGCTGGCCAGGGCCAGCTCCCATAACCTGGGGGGCCACAGATTCCAGATGGGCCCTACCTTGGAAATACCCCATGTGTCACAAAAGGATACGGGCACATGGGAATGCAGTGTGTATGGCCCAGAGGGCAGACTGGGAGCAGTGGAGTACGGGCTGCAGATCACAGGTACTGTTCTGCATGGATCCATAACCAAATCCCATCTTCTTCCCCTATTAATTCCCTAGTGCCCCTTCCTGTTTCAGCTTCACCAGTCCAGCTTCACACTGTCCTGTTCACCCTTCTCCCCTTTGACAGCTTGGATCCCATCTTGCTGTCATCTTGTCTTAGCTCTCACTGGTTCCTCCTGTTGTTGCTTCCAGTACCCTGCAGCCTCTTCCAGTTTGCCTGTCTTTCTGCAGTCCCAGCCTTGCCCCAGTGCAAAATCAACCTTCCCCTCCTTCCTAACAGTGGTTGTTCCTTACAGGTGCCCAGGTCTCCAGCCCTCCCACCATCTTCAGTGGGCAGGTTACGTTTGGGCTCACACTCACCTTCTTCCTCCTGCTTACAGTCTGTGTCCTGGCTCTGGCCCTACAAAAAAGGGTAAGTGTCCATCACCCTATTTCTGTTAGTTTTCCTGTACATCAGCCCTTATTTGACCTTATCCTTATTTGACCTTACCCTGGGTGCCCCAGAGACAGCAGTGAAATGTCTCAGGGACACAGCAGCCAGAGGAAGAATAGGAATCGGGCAAACTTTGAAGATGTCATGGACATGCAGCAAAAGCTGTATCCTGGGCATCAGCAGGTCTGACTAACCATAGCATTCTTCTGGGGGATGTCAGACACTTCAGAGGAAGAGTAAAACCCCCTAGAGGACAATCACAGCCAGCCTCAAAAAGCCTCTTGTTTATTCTCCCAGAGGTCAAGCCATGCTGTAATAGAGGGTTAATTTCCAGGCTTTTGTGAGTGTCCTTTCTTATTCCTTATCTGGATGCTTTGACATAACAGTCTCCTGTGCCATATAAATGCCTGCTGGCCCCCTGATGCTGATCTCGATGCTGGTCTGTTGTGGCTGGCTCAGACCTCACACCAGCAGTTTACTGCCTTAATTTGCTCAGCTTGTTCCAGTATCTTGTCTCCTGAAAACTCTGCCTTGCCTTTATGATCCCAAAGACCAGACCAGGACTGAACCCTCCTCAGCACGTCACTGGGAAAAAAAAACGTGCAGACAAGTCAGACTGTTCCTCAGCAGATTTCATTCTGTTTCCCTGCAAATCATTTACGTGCCAAATTCTTCCTTTAGGGTTTCCCTTTGCTGACAGAGGACACTTTCTGGGAGTAGCTGTGATGTAGTTGCCTTCTACTTAGCTTCTTGGAAAGGGCCCACAGTGAAAATCCCCTTCCAGTGCAGAAGGGGCCAGGGACTCAGGTCTCAGGCTGGAAGAGCTTGCCCTGGCAAAAGAACTGGGTGCCCTGAACCTGCCTTGAGCTGAAGGTGATGGATGGGACAACACTGACCCAAATCCTTAGCAAATCCCACTGGCTGGAGGCTGAAGACAGCATCAGAACAGAAACAAGATTGACATTTTATAGGAACCACTGCGGATGGCGCTAGGACCCTTGACTGGTCCTTTGTCACTGGTCCTTCGTCACTGGTTCTTCGTCGCTGGTCCTTCGTCGCTGGTCCTTAATCAGCACTTGTGGTAAAGGGTAATCTGAGACAGAAATCAACACTTTCGGGGTGGCTCTCTAGATTATCCAAGTCCAGGACAAGATGATCAGAACCACTCCTTCTGGCCCAATACCTTGGACAGGACACCCTTGACCGTGTAACTGTAAAGCCTCAGCTAGATGGAAATTGCTGGACCTGGGTGTCACTAAAGAGCTCTAATCCAGCCAGGATATTTACTACCTCAAAGCATTTGTATATGCCCTTATGGCCTTGCTTTGCCAAGTAAGCAAAGCTCCTCTGTTGCAGCACAGATTCTCCATCCACACATGGTCTTTATGCCCTTCTCTGCAGTCTCCCCAGTGGGCTCATCCTTTGTGAGAGTGCAGATGGGGTGCCTTGAGCACAGATTTTAGCTCTTCTCTTGTTCTCTCTCTGCTGGCATTCTGTGAGATTACATTTGCTTTTCTTGCATGGGTTGGACACTGGCTGCTCACTGGCATCCCTTGGTGGGTTGCATTCCATTCACCTTGTCATTCAGGTTGCTGCTCCATTCTCCTATGGGTCTTGGGTGACATTTTCAACCTCTTCTTTCCAAAGGAGGCTCCTCAACTTTGTCAGCCACGTAATTCATTAGCATTTTCACACTCTCTGTGCCATTAATGATCGGTCCCACACCAATCTTTGAAGACTTGTGCTTATGATTTATCTACAGCCTGACAGAAACCTGCCAGAAAAATCCCAGTCACTTCCTCTTCGCTGAAATCACACCTACCATGCCATGCTTTCAGTAATCTCATCTCTCTTGCTGTATTGATTGTCTGTGTGTCACCGAATACTTAACTGTTATCGGGAGCCCTGGGATCTACCTCTTTTCCATTGTCTAGAAAGTCACTTGTTGAAGCAAGATGTGAAAGTGGGTCTGTCTTTCATTTGTTCTTACCTCGTTTTGCAGGAACCTTCATGCCTTTAATTATTCGCTCTGAAAAAGTGTAAAATCAGGCATCCATTGAACCTGGCCATGGCCTGACCATTGCCCACATCATTTTTTGCTCTCTCTTGAGCATGTTCTGTCTTTGTTATTCCTTATGCCTATGACACCACAGAGGATAGTGTTCAGCCAGCCTTTCCCAGAAGAAACTGCGTGTCTCAGAGAGTGGGACTGGGGCGCTTCCCTGGCTGCAGGAGGGAACAAGAACCTCATGGTTGCAAGTAGCAGGACCACATCCTCCACGGCAGCCCAGACTTGTGCCATTCAGTTTCTCTCCCATGCTAGATATTGCCTTTTTCTTCCTTTTCAGGCACGGCCTCCTGCCTTCCCTGCGCTGGATGGGATGGTTGCAATCACTGCGCCTAGAAAGAAGGAGGTGGAGGAAAACCAGAAAGAGAAGATCCAGCAAACTGAGTGCTGATGGGAGCAGGGATCAGTCTGCATGCGAGGATGAAACCCTGTGTGCCATGCTGCGCTATGCAGACCTCCCAGGAGGGTCTAGGGATGGTGTGAACACAGCAAGAGGCTGTGGGAGATCTGTACCTGCAAAAGGGCTGGAAGCTGCATACCAGGGCAAAACAACAAGACTCACCTCTGCAGTAGGGTGGCAAGCTGCACAGATGTTTTGGAGCTACTGGGAGTATTTGAGCCTACTCCAGTGACACTTCCCTCTCCCACCCTTTGCCCCCTCTTCATGGCCTTTCCGTGGTGGGACACTTGGATGCAGGAGATGGCTGGAACCCAGCTCCCCTGCAGCCCAATGGTGTTTTCTGCTTCCCCCTCCCACCCGCTTTCTTCTCCTTCTCCCCACCCTGCTCTAGTGCTCATTCAGTGGCAAAGGGGACCCCACAGAGGACTGCAAATGTTGCACATTTTGAGTGCTTTATTTTATTAGAAACTCATTTTAGAAACTAAAATAAACCTGTCTGACAAAAACACCTGCTGTCCCTGTGTGTGCCTGGGGAGGATGCGCCTGGTGCCGGCGCCGGGTGTACCAATGCCCTGTGGGAAGCAGCTTCTAAGTACTTTCCTGCCTTCTCTTTCTCTTTCAGTTCTGTGTTACTGAAGTTGCCTGTTCATTTCTGACATTTTCACAGTGGGGAAGGGGAAATTAAATGCCACTAGAGAAGAAGGAATCACAACTTAAATCTCCTTTTACTGTGCTTCAGAGTCTCTTGGTTTTTCTCCTGCCTGGCTGTCACTGTTGATTCATTTATTCCTTTAGCCCTCATATTTTCTTGGTAGATCTTCAGTTGATGTTATGAGTCTCTGTTACTCTCCTCTTGCTAAGGATGTACTTAGTAAGCATGAGTCCGCCAGGCCCCATCTCTCAACATCCCCCATGCGTTTAGGTTTCATGCAGTTAAGAGAACGTTCTTCAACTCCTCTCCAAACAGCCATGGAGGACTTCAGTACTGACTTGCCCAGTCACTGCATGCCCCCCTAGAGGAAGCCTCACTAGTAAAGAGAGTTACACAAGTAGTTTCTCCCATATGGGCTCTTAAGCTGTGGCTGCTTAGGGAGGTGGTGGTACAAAAGCTGATCTCTGTGTTTAGGATGGAAGATTCTCTTGAGTGGAGTAGAGGGCTTCACTGCCAAGCCAGCTTTTCAGTATTTCAGCAGGCACATGAAGAGGCCTTCTCTCTGTGTGGCTCTCACCTTTCTCCCCCAAGAGCTGGGGGGAGACACATACTCAGGTCCTTCAGGCACACAGGTAGTGAATGCGCTCAGGGATCCTTATACCGCAAGTAGTGGAGCAGCACCCAAAAAGTCACCAGTAGCCCACTCTGGGGAGCATGTCTGGACTCTGCAGTGGTTTAGCTATCCAGCTATCTATGTCTTTTACTGAAAATGATACCTATTTCTCCACTGAGTCCTAGAGAAATGCAGCAGAGCTGCGAGGTAGACTTGTCTGCTTCAACTGTCCCACTCAATCACTGAAACAGAGCTGACATAAAGCAGGACAGTCCAGCATGGTACCAGGCATCTTCCCAGGCAAATAATAATGCTGCAATTGTTTTCAGGTTGGGGTGATCTGTGTAGTTCAGTCTCCTCTCTCTGCCAGATGCTTTGCAGGTAGAGAAAAGATGGGTTAGATCCAGTGATGCTAAGGGGCAATCCAATATTCAGCAGGACCACATCATATTCTCCCAGTGCCTGCTGACAGCTGTTTGCTCTCTGTTCTCATACACAATGGGATGCTCTCTCTCTCCTCCTGTAGGAAATAGTGTTAGCATTGCCTGTTACTAGCATGGATGTTCTCATTGCTCAGATGTATGCCTGGTCTGTCTTTAAACTTTGGTGTTTTCTTGTAGTCTCTGACTTCCTCTGGCAATCAGTTCTCGGATCAGCTTACTGTTGAAAATGGTTCCCCTTTATCAGCTTTGAATTCAAAGTTTTCTGCTTTCATCACCTATTTTCTCCTGTCACAAAGGCTGGAAGAAGAGGGACTCCTAATCTGTCATCTCTTAACCAGTCACTATTCTACCGCCTTTTGTCACATCCATTTTTTCTATCTCCCCCATCCCCTCCTGACTCATTGCCTTACAGGTACAAATCCCAGATTTGGGGGACTTCCTCCCTTACAGTTTGCTTAGGCCCATCTCTCTGCATGGTCAACTCTCTTTGGATCCTTTGCTCTGGAATATGAGGCAGCAGCCCAGTGGGAGCTCAGTGCTGTCTTATGTGGAGGCACGGTGCCTTTCTCCACATCATTTCCATCCTGCCCTTCACGGCTCCCTGTGTCTTGTCTCCTCTTCTGACTGTTGCTCCCCTCTCAGTGATGCTGAGCTTGTACCAAGCTGTTCACTGTGTCCTCGGTGAGACCCCTGTCATGGTGCCTGGGGCTCTTGCCTGACCTGGTACAGTTACAGTAAGCCAAAGCATAGAAATATTTATGCAGTTTACATTTTCCCTCCAGCTACATGCTTTTGGGAACAGTGATGCTGAATTCCATTTGCCTCGCTGCTGCTCATGAGCACAGCTTGCTTACATTTCTCCAAAGCTCTTGTCATTCTCTCGTCTTCTAACAAACTCAAATAGCTTCACGTTGTCTACATACTTGGTCTTCTTGCTGCTTAGCTGCTTGAACACTAGACACTCATGCCTTAATTCAGACTCTTTTGAGCCCCATTCCAGTTATGTTCGGTTACACTGCGAGACCGGGGTAAGCAGGAGGCACAATCATTATAATACCAGTAGCAGTTCCTGAAAATACTTTCTTTGTAATAGAGAGAACAACAGTGTCTGAGGTGTATAATCTCTGTGGCACCATCTACAAAGGCCACAAGGCCTCAGATATGGTTGAGTATAAATACAAATTCCACCAGCTCTGTCTGAAGTACTGAGAACGACATCTGAAGCTTCACAGACTTTGAGACTTGCTTTTGTAACCGGCGGAGCACTTCATGCAGATGAGCCTCACTGACAAAATACAGGCACCAACGAACGTCATAAGCACGGCCACTGAGCTGCTTTGAATGACAGACTCAAGGAAATCTGAATCAGGATGGCACAAGGGAAATCAGCAAAGCTGAAGTGGAAGGACCAAGAGTCTGTACAATAAAGCAAACAAATCTGGAAGTCTGTCCCAAGTGGAGTCAGTAAGTAGGAACAGCAAATAAAAAGCAAATAAAGCAAATGTCATGTGAAGGAAAGAGACTGGATGCTTTTCTACAAGGATACAGCTGCAGGTGCAAAAATCATAGATAAATATTGGTAATGGTCCAGAATGTGGTGGGTTCACCCCGGCTGGAAACCGGGTGTCCACAGGCCACTCTATCACACCTCTCCTCAGCTGCACAGGGGAGAGAAAACAGAATGAAAACCTCATGGGCTGAGAGAGGGACAGAGAGAGACACACACCAGGTGCCATCATGGGCAAACCAGGCTCCATTTGGAGAAAATATATGTAATTTATTACCAGTAAAATCAGAGTTGGATAATGAGAAACCAAACCAAGTCTTAAAACACTTCCTCCCACCCCTCCCTGTTTCCCAGGCTCAGCTTCACTCCTAATTTTCTCCCCCACCACAGCAGTGGGGGGGAATGGAAATGGGGGTTGTGATCAGTTCGTCACAGGTTGTCCCTGCTCTTTTCACTCCTCAGGGGAGGACTCCTCACACTCTTCCCCTGCTCCAGTGTGGGCTTCCTCCCACAGGAGACAGCTTTCCATGAACTTCTCCTGCATGAGCCCTTCCCGCAGGCTGCAGTTCTTCATGAAATGCTCCAGCGTGGGTCCCTTCCATGGGGTGCATCCTTCAGGAACCGACTGCTCCAGCGTGGGTTCCTTCAATGGGTGCATCCTTCAGGAGCAGACTGCTCCAGGGTGGGTCCCTTCCATGGGGTGCATCCTTCAGGAACAGGCTTTAATCTTTAATCCCAAATTAATCCTTCCTTGTTAAAAAACCCCAATACTGTCAGAAAGAAAATAATCAGAACTAGGTCCAACTGTTCTGTGTCCAAGACTTTTGAGGGATTTCAAGTGAGAGGCCAAGGAAGTGGCAGCAAACAGTGTAATCTGAGGAAGAAGCAACGAGGAACCACTCATCTGTTATGGCGTTGGTATGTTCTGCACAGCCTTTAAGAAATAATAAGAAATTGGAACCAGATCTGGAATTCTCTCGGCCATGGAGGCACTCTGATTTCTTACCCGCCTGGCAAAGTGGGAGGAAGATTATCAGCACCAATTTTGCCAAGAAACCTCCTATGCCTTACTATTCTACTTGGAGTTCCTCAGCACTTCGATGCAGCAATGAAGAAACCCAAAATATCTGGGGTCCTGCATTTTTGCCTTCTAAAGGTTCCCTCAAACCAACTTCCTCATGGGAATGCTGGTTTAGGACCTACATTTTTTGCCACCCACCGAAATTCAAGGCATCTGGGACAGTTATTACACAGCTGTTGGCTCCACCGTGTTCAAGAGCTCCTGCTCCTAGGTTTCCACCTTGATGGCCTGCCAGCTCAATGCAACTGGCTCCAAAAGCTGTGTGTATTCTGACATGGATGTCATTCCACCTGAAGGGATATGTTCTTGGAGGGTCTTGTAGGAAGAAGACATAGGACACTCCCAGCGTGTAGGAGAAACAGCAGGAGGTGAATACACAAGGGCAGCATTTGGAAGCACTCGTTTATTGGCATTCTTATAGAGGTTCCTCTTAGTTTACAAGCACTGGGTGTCTCCCTCTCTGGTCACCAGGTCAGCACCCGCTGTTTTCCGAGGCGGAGGCACCAGAAGATCCCTACCAACCTGCAGTGGCTGCAGGAGCTCAGCCAGGAACACACACACCCCCCACCTCCTCCCCGGGGTCAGGCACTCTCAGCCCTTCGAAACCTGCCCCTGGTGAGCAAAGGACCGATGGACCCCCCCGTGCCCGCCCCGCCGCTCAGCCCCAGGCATCCCGCATCCCAAAGCCCCGGCTGCCCGCTGCCAAAGCCTTGCGTCCCCATCACCAACGGGTGATGCGGGTTGCGGGGGGAGCCTGATGGCGGGGGGCAGCCCAGGGGGGCACGGCTGGGGCAGGTCAGCCCTCCGCCCTCTCCCCTCACCGCGGCTTAGCGCCTTCATGCCCCTGGACCAGGTTTGTGCCGCCATCTAGTGTCCAAGCAGGGCAGGAATTCCCCCGCCCTCGCTCCTGCATTGTCGGGAACATCCATCATTTGTTCCTCCTGCGCTGTGAGCCCCCCTGACTCAGGTCCCCAGTGACCGGCGGATGCGCCCGGGGCCTTTTTCCCCTTTGCTTTCAGCCTAAAGAAGTTAAAGCAAAAATACTCATAATTACTACTCAGAAGGAAACCTTTATGGTGTGTGCTATTGAGCCACATCCCACTTCAATGCTACGAGCCTCAAGTTGCTTCCAGCATGATATTCCAGACCCTCTGTTCTGACAAAACCTCTCCAGTTGTGCATCACAACAAATACTGTCACCAACTTTTCTCCTTTCCTTTTGCCAAGGTCATTTATAACCACAGAATCATAGCCTGGTTTGGGTTGGGAGGGAGCTTAAAGCCCATCCAGTTCCAATCCCCTGCCAGGGGCAGGGACACCTTCCACTAGAGCAGGTTGCTCCAAGCCCTGTCCAACCTGGCCTCGAACACTGCCAGGAACAGAGCAGCCACAGCCTCTCTGGGCACCCTGTGCCAGCGCCTCACCCTCACAGAGAAGAACTTCTGCCTAAGACCTCATCTCAACCTACCTTTTGTCAGCTTAAAGCCATAACAAGATAACCCATGACAGTAATACCTATCTCATATAGATCCTTAAAAACTCCCCATCAACCTCTCTCCTATCTGTTCCATTTCTGTCACATCTTTAACATCAGCTTGGTTTTGTTTAGGCTCGCATTAGCCCCTGTCACTTCAAGTGACATGTTTTTGGAGCTCATGATTCTTGGACCATTCCTCTCTCCAGAGCCCCGAGGCAGGCTCTGACACATCTGGCTTCACACTTCATACCTCCTGGCAAAACACAAGGCACCCCTTGCTCATGAAGAACATCCCTGGAGGTTTCCCCATTTTCCTGTGCAATCAGCAAATGAACCTTCATGATAACTGCTTAGAGAGTCTTCTCTCCCCAATTTAAGCTTCTGCAGAGGGACTCCAAGCACCTGCAGAGAGGTATGTTCCCCCAGCACAACTTAGGAGCCTTTCCTACTTTTCAAGGTCCAAAGATAGATGGGCTGGGGAAAACCACCAGGTCCCCTCACCAGATGGCTGGTTCATTCTAGCTCTGCATGTCAAGGACCAGAAACGCCCCTCAAGGAGCTCTACAGGCATCAGATATTCTGTTGCAAAGAGAAAGCTCCCAGCCTTTGGAATCGCTGACATACAGGAGCCTGAAGATGCGGTTTTCATGCTGCATTCAACACTTGTCCTCCCTGCTCTCTGATACCACTGAGAAATAACCAATTTTCCAATACATCTGGGTATCCTTTACCTATTGGAGCTCACAGGCACACTCCTACCCCTCAGTGACCTGCAGGGAACTTGGTTTTAAGGAGACCATCTCTGGAGGTTTCTTGGCTTTCCACTGGAGTCCATAGAAGGTCCTTCTCAACATTTGATTTCTGAGAGCCCTTTCTCCCCTTTTTTTCCCTTCCTCAGGAAGACATTGGGTCCCTGCAGACTGTGATGTTGTCCTGGTTTCTGCTGGGTTATTTAGTTGCCAGGTGGGTTTAAACCACAACAGACCTCCCCCCAGCACAGCCTGGGAGCCTCTTCTCTCTTGGTCTGTAAGGGTATCTTACCAACCCCAGTTTGCACAACTCATAGAATCCCAGACTGGTTTGGGTTGGAAGGGACCTTTAGCTCATCCAGTTCCAGCCCCCTGCCATGAGCAGGGACATCTTCCACCAGACCAGGCTGCTCCAAGCCCCATCCAACCGGGCCTTGAACACTGCCAGGGATGGGGCAGCCACAGCTTCTCTGGGCAAATGTTGCTGGTGATAGAGCAGAGCAAAGACAGACAGTGTGCAGTGGTGGGGAATGCCTCTGGCTGGGGCAGCGGTGTGTAGTGCTGGGGCTCTTCTTGCCACACTGCTGCAGGGTCAGCACCGTGGTGCTGGGTGAGCCCCACTTTCCCCATGGTGCAGTTCAGCGACTGTCCCAGTGAGGGGAGAACCAGGCTGGAACTTAAAAAGCAGTTCCATATTTATGAGAAACCTGACATTCAGAAGCGAGACCAGCTGGCTGATATTATGCATCCCTCCCGGATTCTGATGTTTAATTAATGCTTGCAAAGTGCTTTGAGATGCTTGGATGAAAGCGATACAACACGTCACTGCGCGCTGCGGCCCTCGGTCCCACAGGAGCCTGCTCAGCACACAGCTGGGAGAGATGAGGCTCCCACCTGAATCCCTTCCCCGGGGTGAGAATGAGTCCATGTGGGGCCAAGCCTGCAGCTTTTGTCACCTGAGATTCACAGCTGTGCTCCTCCTTGCAACTCTGCAGCAAGTTCAAGTGCATTTTGGAAGCTTTACCCCTTCAGGGAATGCTGTTCTGGTGAATATTTGCAGTGACATAAACCAACTGTTTATAAAACAAGCCAGTGTTTCTGCATTACAGCAGGCGGGGGAGACAAATGCAAGCGGGGCTCCGTGCAAACTGAAGTATCAGCTCAATGTCACAGAGCCTCAAGCCCCAAGGTGCCAGGGTCTTACAATCCCAACCTGACTTTTCTCAGCTACGTTTTTCCCCCAACAGCCCCTCTCTGGCATCAGGAATGCACCGTTCTATTTGCAGGCATGGGAGGGTGTTTTGAAGGCACTGATGTGATGCAGCAAGCTCCCTCCTGCAGCAAAGCTGTGCCTCAGAAGAAGGCTTTCACAGGCTCTGGACGCTGGCAAAGCAGGCACCTATCCCATCCCAACTCACCCCACCCCATCCCATCCTGTCCCATCCCATAGCCTGTTTCCCACACTGGGAAGTTCTGGTCTCACACAAAAGGTGGCTCTTTTCCTGTCATGGGACAGCTTCGTCTTTCTCCAAAGATGCACCAATGGACCAGCTACTGCACTCAAGGCCTGACTGGTGCTGGTCTTTTCACACCTGATGCACATGAGGCATTGAGCACTCTGTCTGTCCCTGTCCTCCAAAGCCTGGTTACCTCTTGTACCCCTATCCTGCAGACAAAGGGGCAAGTTGCTGCCGGGAGGAGAAGAGTGGGTGGCACACAGATGAAATCTCAGCCATGTCTGGGGCTCAGTGGGTTTCCGCTGCCGTGGCTGAGGCTGGGATTCAGAGAGAAAGACACCAAATGTGGGTGGAAAACCACAAAAGCCCCCTCCTCCACCCTACAGAGAAGGGAAACAGCTGAGATTCAGTAGCGATACAGGTTACCTCGGAGTAGCCCTGCATTGGATTGGCATGGCAAGGTTTTGGTAGTGGAGGGGCTACATGGGTGGGTTCTGTGAGACATGAGCAGAACATATCTGACATGGAGCCAGCTCAGCCAGAGCCAGGTCCAGCCAGCTCCAAAGCAGACCCACCCCAGACCAAAGCTGAGGCAGTCAGCAGTGCTGGCGCTCCATCTGTGATAACGTGTTTAAGAAAGGGTAAAAAAACCTGCTGTGAGAGAAAGGAGTGAGAAAACATGAGAGGAACAGCCCTGCAGCCACCAAGATCAGTGAAGGAGAGGGAGGAGGTGCTTCATCCAGGCACCTGAGCAGAAATGCTCCTGCAGCCCATGGAGAAGACCGTGGTGAAGCAGGTTGCCCCCTGAAGCCAATGGAAGTCCACGTTGGAGTGGTCTGTTTCTGAAGGACACTGCCCCTGCAGAGGACCCACACTGCAGCAGTTATAGAATCATCAAATTGTAGAACATCCCAGGTTGGACAGGACCTTGAAAGGTCACCTGGTCCAGCCTTCCATGGGAAAGGGGCCCTCGATGAGATTATCTACCACCCTTTCCCATCACATTTTGAAAGCCTCCACTGATGGGGACTCAACCATGTCCCTGGAGAGGTTGTTCTGGTGGATGATTGTCCTCACTGTAAAAAACATCTTTCTCATGTCAACATGAACATAGAAGCATAGAATCATAGAACAGTTTGGGTTGGAAAGGACCTTATAGATCATCCAGTTCCAACCCCCCTGCCATGGGCAGGGACGCCTCACACTAAACCATGCCACCCAAGGCTATGTCCAACCTGGCCTTGAACACCGCCAGGGATGGAGCATTCACAACT
>JAOEHY010050774.1:10413-23140 GCA_025447955.1 Psilopsiagon aurifrons
GACACAGGGGCTTGGAGCAACTGCTCCAGTGGAAGGTGTCCCTGCCTGTGGCAGGGGTTGGAACTGGATGAGCTTCAAGGTCCCTTCCCACCCCATCAACTCTAGGGTTCTATGAAGAACTTGTTCAAGTTCTTCAGAGGAAACTGAAAAGGTGGAAACCCAACCCAACCTCACCTCACGATCTGTTCCGACACTGGCCTGTGAAATTTAGATGGCAAATCCAGTTTGGGCTTTACAGTAAAGCATTGAATATCTGAATTCAGGGGTTAAGAACTGAAAAGCAAATTTGCATCATGCAGAACTGGCAGCTCAACGGAAACATGAAGGAAGAACAGAACAACAAAATCAATGTATTGCACCCATGATGGCAGAAATTCAACCATCTCCTGCTTGGGTTGGCTGCAAACCCTCAATCTTTGTGGCCACAGGAGCTGCTGTACAACCAAAGGATACACTGGCCAGAGGAGTTTTTAATATCATCGCCTGGGGGAGATGTTGTCTTCATTTTCTCTGCGTTTGGAAACTGAGTTAATAACCGTGCTTCGAAGTCTTCGCGGCGCTCGTACTCCTTGCCCCGGTAAATGAAGACTTTGTTCTGGAAGCAAATTAAAAGGCACAATCAAAGGGATGGAGCATTGCTCCTGTGAGGAAAAGCTGAGAGTTGGGCTTGTTCAGCCTGGAGGAGACTTCAGGGAGACCTTATTGTAACCTTTCAGTTCTAAAATGTGGCCTATAAGGAAGATGGAAGAGACCTTTTAGCAGGGCCTGTTGCAATGGGACAACGGGTGAGGATTTTAAACTGAAAGAGGGAAATTCAGGCCAGATGTGAAGAAATATTTTCAATGAGGGTGATAAAACACTGGCACAGGTTGCCCAAAGAGTTGCTGGATGCACTGCTCCTGAAGATAGCCAGGCTGGATGTGGTTCTGAGCAATCTGATCTACTTGAAGATGTCCCTGCTCATTGCAGGGGGTTGGACTGGATCAGCTTTGAAGGTCCTTTCCAACACAAAGTATTCTATGATTCTCTGATCTTAATACAAGCATCCTCAGTGATGAACTGGGATCTTTGAACCATTGACTCCAATGCCATTAAGTGAGAAATGTTACATTCCTCACACTGTGATATAATCAATAGAGTACAAATATTTCATGCCAATTCAATAAAGCACAAATGGATTTCCCTACTTCCAGTTCAGTACTGAGATCATTAAGTATGTGCTTACCTTTAGACATATGGATAAACCACACTAAATTTAACAGGATCCGAATACATGATTACAAACACGTACACAATTGGTGCCTGCTGAAAATGCATTAAGACAAATTGTGTCCTCCAGTTTTAGAGGAACTACAGAGGGACAAATTCAAGCTGTTCCTCTGAGGTTCCTCTCATCCACCTCCCACAGCCAACGGTAGAATGGATGTAAGTAAACAGAATGAGGCTTTTCACACACAAATATTCATTAAAAGACAATGAAGTCAGCTAGTAAGAGTAGCAAAGAGTAGCTAGTAAAGAGAAAATGATGCCAATTTTAGGAGAAGGTTCAAAGATACCGACTTCTAGAAAGACCCATACATCCTAGACTGTATAGTCTATTTGATTTTTGTCATTGTACATCAGTCTGCATAACTTTTAAATTAAGTATATTGTATTCCTAAATATTGATTTCTTCTTTTGACAATAAAGAAAATGAAGAAATAGTTTACACAGTCCTTTTATACACTGAACAAGAACATAAAGTTCCAAAGAAAAGCTTATAAAGCGACTTGATTTTATCAGATTAAACATAGTAAAGTAAGTTTTGACATCAACTTGCACCGAAATATGCTTAGCCTCATTGCTCATGTCACAGTGAACTCCTGGTGAAAAAATACACAGCACTTATTAGAAAAAGGGTGCTATGACCAGGGATAGCAAACTGGAATAGTTCACATTTGCTCAACTGGGTTTAGTTCTGCAGTGGTGCCTTTTGAAATGCACAGTAGATGCAAGAATACTCACATGAAAACATGGTCACACACAAAAGCTTCTCTGCCATACTCACAGGTAAATATATACATGCATAACTACACTCATATACATATATATAGTTGTATATATATAGTTATACACACACACACATGCACACAGACCCCTGTCAGGCAAACACATCACCGTTTCAGGTGGTTCTGGTTATTACTCTGATGGACTGGGCGGTATATCTTCATTTCTAGTCATACCCTGAAGAATTATAAAGTATGGGATATGTTTGAAGCAAAACCTTCTTTAATAAAATTCAATTATTCCATATTAGAAACTGGAAATGAAAAAAACCAATGTGCCGTGGCTGCCCCATTGCTGGCAGTGCCCAAGGCCAGGTTGGATGGGGCTTGGAGCAACCTGCTCTAGTGAACGTGTCCCTACCCATGGCAGGGGGCTTAGAACTGGATAAGTGCTAAGATCCCTTCCAGCCCAAACCATCCTGGGATTCTGTGAATGTTTGCGTTTATACACCTAAACCCCAACCATCAGTGTCACGTAGATTATAAATAACCCATTGACATACAATAATGTACTTTCCCCACTACCAAGGGCAATTTCCAATGCAAGAAACCCTGCCATCAACTGTGGAAAAAGGTGAACACTTACCCTTATGAACGTTGGAAATCCCTGGCCGTAGTATCCAACAGCAAAATAGTCTGGCTTTGGTCTTATCACTTTCACAATGTTTTCATAGAACTGGGCTTGCTTTCTCTGCAAAAGAAATGGGAGGAATTTTAACAACTTAAACTTGTAGGATTCATCATACTTGAGATCTAGATCTCTTCTATGTGCATCCCTAGCTTAAAGGTGGACATGTTTCATCTGCCCCTTTTTCTTCACCTTTCTGTCAGATACATGCTAATGTTTTGATATATTAGACTCTGTAGCCATGACTTTTATCCCCATCTTGCTGAACATCACTGGTCCATATCCAATATCTCAATTTTGATGAAGGTCAAGAATCTGCAAGGCAGCCAGAACTGATGGTGACACTGCTGATGCCGAAACCCTGGAACGATGAAGCACAAACCACTGCAGCCAGCTCATGTTGAGGGTGCCAACTTCTCATTTTTCTACTACTTCTTTTCCATATTTGCAACTATTTATTTGCATATGGAAAGCACGCAGCTGAGAACTGCAGCAAAATGTATATTTTGGAAGAAATACATGGCAGACACCTTCTGGTTTTGAAGCGGAATCCTTCGTTATCTCCAATGATGAAATAACAAATGTGCAGCTTCAGACGATCTGTTCATTAACTTATTTTTAGCCTATTACTTACTGGAAGAGAATGAATCCTGATTTGGGAGGAGGTTTATTACTGTTTATTACGAGATATAACAGTAAATGGCAAGAAGACTACAAAGACCCAACTCTGCCATATATTTCTTACCTGTTGCAAAACTGTTTTGTCATTTGTGAATTGTCTCAGAGTCTAATAGTTAATATTGCTTGAATAAAAGAGACAACAGGGAGAACAGAAAGAAACGAAAACATTTAGGTTTTATTATGGGGGAGGAAGAAAAGAAGAACTGGCATGCTAATGCCCTGCAGCAGCAGCAACAAGAAAAGCCGATAGGATAGGTGAGACCTTACTACTATGGAAGTGTGAATTATGATCTTAGCCTTAGGAGGGATCAATGCCCAGTGCATGCTGATACTAATTTTTGTGGCATGTCTCTCAATTTCTCTTGTCTGATAAATAAAGAACAGACAACCTCAATTGTGAGAATTGGAAGTTCTGGGTCCCTCCTACTAGAAGTGGGAAAAACTCCATTTTTCATATGCAGATGAACTGTATGTGGTTCCACTGCCTGGAATTATGTCACCTAATGTAAAGCATGACATATTTACTGTTGAAGAGAATGGTGAAAAATACATAACTCAGTACTATTGGCCATCAGCTATAATGTATGAAGTGTAAATTCAGACATCTCCTCCACAATAGGAATAGTATGATAAGTAGAGTGGTTGCCTCTGCGACAAAGCTATTCATGTTCCCATGTGCAAGCATAAAGGAGATGGAAAATGAAAAATGAGAGACTTGGAGAGTAGCTATCTACTGGTGAATAATCATATCTGACACATGAGAATCATTTCTAGCTCAGGAACAATTTCTACCAGATTCCTTTTATATTGAAATGAAGAATAGTGCCTATTGAATGCAGCCCTGTGGCCAGCAGGCCAAGGAAGACTCTTCTGGCACACCACAGGACCTCCAGGTATACATTCCTTATATCACTTACAGACACTTGACACCAGGCTCCAGATTTGTTAGGTAAATCAATACAATCAGTCTGTCACTAAAGCCAGTTAAGATGCCACAAAAGGAGGATGTCAAGAAGGGATATAAATTCAGCCTGAGAGAGCTGGAGGACAAAACCATGGACAAAAGAAAAGGAAGACCATGTAAAGGAGTGAAGAAACCATATCATTGAGAGAAGTGGTATTTACCTTTATTCTTTCCTCCCCAAAAAGGGAGATTCTGGGAAGATGGGGATGGAGATGCTTCTGAGATGGCTCCTGGCCATCCTCAAACTAAGCACGGGTGTCAGTGGAGAAAGAGGGTGCAATGACCTGTGCTGGGTCTGGCTGGGGTAGAGTTAATTTTCTTCACAGTAGCTGGTGTGGGACTGTGCTTTCCATTTGTGCTGGGAACAGCATTGATCACACAGGGGTGTTTTAGTAATTGATGAACAGTGCTTGCACAGAGTCAAGGTCCTTTACGCTCCTCACCCCATCAGTGAGCAGGCTGGGGGTACACGAGGAGTTGTGGGGGACACAGCCAGGACAACTGATCCCAACTGACCAAAGGAATATTCAAGACCATATGGAGTCATGATCAGTGCATAGAGGTGGGGGAAGAAGAAAAGGGAGATGCTGGGAGTGATGGAGTTTGTCTCCCCAAGTCACCGTTATGTGTGATGAGTACTGGGGAGTGCAAAGGTAAAAAATGTATTAAAACCCTGAAAGTCAACAATTCTCATTTGGGGCTGGAATCCTGTCCCAGCTCCTCTGAAAACCATTGAGAAGTTCGGTGGGACAGTGACAGCTGCCATTTATCTCTTTGGAAAAGAGCAGGAGATAGAAAATGGTGCAGGCATAATGAATGGATAACGTCAGGGCAAAAATAACTGACTCTAGACATGAATGCTTGGGGATTATTCATACCTAAAAAAAGAAACGTGAATGTGGAAAGACACTTGAGAGAGAATGGGGATTTTTTCATGTTCCCATTTATATTTAAATTCCAAATTTCCTTTTATACCCCAAATCAATCAGCTTAACATTGCTGAAATCTTTTTCTTTCAGCTAAAAGAACAGAAATCCACTCTTTTTCGGCCCTCCAGTGGTAGCCAATTAATCAACATCAGTCCAGCAGAACCAAAGTGGGCATCTATTTCTGCATCTTTCTGTCATAAAAGAGATTTCCAATATGATTTTAAAAGCTTAGAAATCGAATTCCGAAAGGATTTGTTGCGGTGTCTGTGTCATTATAACCTACCAGCAGTTCACTGAGTTGTTCATAATCAAACATTTCATTTTCATACTGTTCCGCAAGTTCTTTACCCAAGGCAATGGCCTCTTCCCACATCTGTGGAAAAAATGTCACGACACAAGAAGAAAACAGAATTACACACCTTGGTTAAGCAACAACATTGGAATAAAATGAATATTAATAAACACAAAAAAATGCTTTGGGTCACATGCTGAAAACACTGTGCATCTGATGTGCCAATAGCCATGGCAGCAATAGACACATCTCTGTTCCATAAAATCTGAATTGTTTAGGTTGGAAAAGACCTTTAAGGTCATTGCATCCAACTGCTAACCTATCACTGCCAAGTCCACCACTAACCCATGTCCTTGTGTCACATCTACTCATCTTTTAGATACCTCCAAGGATGGTGACTCCAGCCCTGCCCTGGGCAGCCTGTGCCACTGCCTGAGCACCCTCTGCAGAAGGAGGTGGTCCTAATCTCCATCTAAACCTCTTCTAGTACAGCACGAGGCCTTTTCCTCTTGTCCCATCATTTGTTACTTGGGAAAAGAGACAGATCCCCACCTTGCTACAACCTTGCTCCAAGTGCTTGTAGGAAGTGACAATGTCTGTCCTCAGCCTCCTTTTCTCCAGATTGAACCCCCCAGGTCCCTCAGCCGCTCCCCGTCACACTGTGCTCCAGGCCCTGCACAGCTCTGTTGCCCTTCTCTGGCCCTGCTCCAGCACCTCAATGTCTCTCTTGTAGTGAGGGGCTCAGAGCTGAACGCGGGATTCAAGGTGCTGCCTCACCAGTGCCCAGTACAGGGGAGCAATCACTGCCCTGATATAGACCAGGATGCCATTGGCCTTCTTGGCTGCCTCGACACGAGCTGCTCATGTTCACCACTTGTGACAGGCCACCAACTGGGTGTAGCTCCATTCACCACCACTCTTTGGGCTCAGGTTAGTTAAGGAGGATCTGTCTTTCACAAACCCATGCTGACTTGGGTTGTCCTGTGACGGCACTCAAGATGATCTGCTCCGCAACCTTCTCTGGCAGGGAATGCAAATTAACTTGATACAAATCAAGTAAAATGATCAAACTGCTTCAGAAATACAATGATTCCTGCTACCTCAACTAGATATCCAATAATAACATTATTTTTTATTACAACAATTTATTTATTATATTCATTTATCATATTTAATTATTACAATAATTAAACACAGCCTGCCCACGAAGAAACGCAGAACCTGGGACTCTGGATAAATGCGGTTGATTGGTTACAGTTCATACCCAGCTCTCTCTAGTATCTATAATCTATGCTACACAGGACGGACAATTTGCAGACACTGCTTTGCACAAATATTCATTGTATTTCCATTGGTTCTTTTTCCCCTCTTGTTCTTCAACCATGAAATTCAGGGGCTGTCCCAACTGACCCAAAGAAATCTAACAATCTCCTTCAGCTCTTCAGAAGCCAAAGCTCTTAATGAGGAGCAGCAAGAATGTTTTAAATATGTATTTTTCATTTTTGTCTTCTCTAAATGCAAAGAACTGCTCAAAAGCGATGCTTCAATTAGCGCACCAGGCTTTCTAACATCAAACCTGGTGACCTGCCTCGATTGCTGACGTTTGGTTGGCACTGCTGACCTTACTTTAATAAAAGAATGAGATTTGGAATGAGTTATAAATCCATGTGGTTTGTATTACCCTTCATTTCAAATGTAAATCTCCTGTCCACACCACCTAATTCACCTCTTAGCACCTTGCCACATGGTCCTTGCCCTGGTGAAATACCGAGATGGATGCAGCTACAAAGAGCAATTGGGTACTCTTTGTAGAGGAGGGCTGAGGAAAAGAGATGAACACACGATTCCCCATCCCTCCCCTGAAGACATCCACCTTTGGGAATGAAGAGTTAGCGATGAAGCACCGCAGCTTTCCAAGGTGGTAGGAGATGAACACTGGGGAGAGAGAAGGGGAACAGTGCCCTTGCAGAAACCTTCATGCACACAACTGATTCCTGCATGTATCTCATATGGACCCCCTAATTCCATTGGCTTAAAAGCACTATAAAAATAAAGAGGTATTTTTTTCCCCAAGACCCCATGAAAGCCAAAAGCCCCCTCAAACAACACAAATGAACTCCCCCACCACTCAAAGCCCAAAATCGATGTTGGGTGAATTTTGCCTTTTGATCTGCAAGTTGAAATCACATTTCTTGGTCTATCAGTAGAACATGGATAACAGTAAGACTTTTAGGAAAACTCCTAGATGCTGATATAAACATAGAAGTAAAACATTAAGGCTTCATATGGCTGTCAGTAAGACCGAGGCTGCTGCCAGCACTGGCTGAGGAGGCAGGCAGGGCACAGCTACCTGTGACTGAGTGGCACAAACACAAGGCTGGGACCTAGAATCTCTTTCTTTTTTCCTTAGGAGTTAGGACTATGGAGCCCAGCCAAGCTGAATCCTCAGCAAGTCTTCATGTCAATGCCACAAAACCAAGATGTGGCTCGGGTCCCACTGGTTTGCTCTCCATCGCTGCTCCTCCCTGCAAAGAAGGTGCCAATTTTCAAGTGGATGGTACCCACCTCTCAAAGCAAAGGATGGAATGAAAGAATGTCCTGTCAGACTGAGAGGGAAGGGATGGAAAGGAGCAACCTGAAGAGGCAGGGAGCTGCTGAGGGTGGAGAAGATGAGGAGCTGCAAAAGCAAGAATACTGAATAGTTACAAGAGAAAGCAGGGAAAAAGAAGGAGAGATTTATGCCCTTCAAGTAAGGGAGTGAAGGGGAAAATATGGGCCAGAAAACTACTCTGGGATGGTTGAGGAGGGAAAAGGAGCTTTTGAGTCCTAAAGAAAACAAATGGGAAGATGCTTGGGCAGAGACTGAGCAATGACCTAACTCAGGACAGAAAGGTGACTATGCCCATGAAGGGTAGAGGCTGCTACCTACATTAACCTTTCCTTATGGTTCCACGTGATGTTTGACTACAACAAGGTGCATAATGTTATTTTTCCAAGGAGAAGGACTGGAACGAGCAGGGGTTACCTCATGCTTGTTATGAAGATGAAAAACCCATCACAACAACTAATCCAGTCACTGTAATGAGGGATCATGCCTGCAGGAAAGCACGAGGCAGAGTGCTTTTATCTCTATTATGTATCCAAACTGGAAGGATGATACAGAGTATATTTTCATTTCTAAACAAAAATTAGCAGGAGTTTAATAGTGAAGGCACATTTGCAGAGAGTGGAGCATATTTTCACACACAAGGCCGAGTTAATTTTGACTCAGAGGAGTAATATTCTACCAATTTATAAAACCCAAACTAATATTGAGCTGTTTGGTAAGCCAGCAAGTGAAACCTTTCAAAATCATTTCACCTTTCTTCATTTTGACTGCCATTTCCTCTTTTACTTCAGCCATCCATAACTTCTGCACATTTTCATTCCAAAGAAAATGGCATTACCATAATTTTCCCTGTCTTGGTTCTCTGCTTGTGTGTTCCACATTTAACAGGTCCCTCTCCAAACCCAAAGCAATTCTACTCTCTTTTCCTTTATGAAAATACTCATAGATGATCCCAAGCAAACAGTTTTGGAGCTGCACGAGACTGAGAGTAAATGGAAGTCTAAATAGAATTGCATCGACAGCACAAACACACTCATTCAGCTCTTGCACTGAATCCTGGATAAGCACAGACGTTGCCACTTGATTCCAAAGCACTCAAAGCATGACCTCAATGCTAAGATGCTTACCACTAATTGCACTTGATCAAGACGTAAGGGATTCTGGGGTAGCAGTGGGAGAGGGGAGGGGAGGAGAGGAGCTCTATCACGTCACCATGGCTTTGCAGCCCATGGGTCACATCACAGCAAGCTCATCCCAGTCATCTGTGCTGCTGCAATGCCCTGGAGCAATCTGCTCTAGTGGAAGGTGTCCGTGCTAATGGCAGAGGGTTGGAATTGGATGAGCTTTAAGGTCTCCCCCAACAAAAACAAGTCTGGGATTCTATGGTTCTAAACCCAGACATGTACAATGTACACATTAATGCCGATAGAGCATTGCCATCAATTAAATGGTGAGTTTAGCAGAAGTAAAACTTGGTTTTGACTATTTTTCCTTTCCCACCCTTTCAGTCCAGAGTGTAAGCACACCAGAGTAGAGGCTGAGTTTCCACTGCACTTCTGCCATCCCGAACGAACCCTTCAGATGCTACTGAAGATTATGAATAAAATATGGATTTTATAAATGTTTCAGAGACTAAAAAAATGAAGCCTCAAATTAAATATGATCTAGATTTAGTTCATGTACAATATACATGCAGCAATGACACTATCCTAGCATATTTCCTAGTACCCATTCCCCTACCTTTAAGTGGTGATCATAGAGTAGTAGAATGGTTTGTGTTGGGAGGGACCTTAAAGCTCCTCCAGTTCTAACCCCTGCCACGGGCAGGGACACCTTCCACTGGAGCAGTTGCTCCAAGCCCCTGTGTCCAACCTGGCCTTGAGCACTGCCAGGGATGGGGCAGCCACAGCTTCTCTGGGCACCCTGTGCCAGCGCCTCAGCACCCTCACAGGGGCAGGGGCCCCTCACACTTGACCATGTCACCTATGGCTCTGTCCAACTTGGCCTTGAACACTGCCAGGGATGGAGCATTCACAACTTCCCTGGGCAAACATCACGTGCCCTGATCTCCAGAGCAGCAGTGGTCCCTTATCCACCCTGGTGTTTGTGCAGCTGGACCCCACCACCTGCAGCATCCCCTAAAACTCAGCCAAAGCCGGTTATTTTCCCAACATCATAAGAGCAGCAGGACCCATGTGTTTAAAATCCACTGCACAACCCTCTGAAAAATCTCGCTGTTTACTACAGAGCCAATTTATTCAGGTGAGGACAGCACGGCTGTGGCAAAGGATCCTGATAAATGAAATCTATATTCTTGAAGGTCAATAACTCCCAATCTGCTCCCTCACAGATTTGCTGCCTTGGAAGGTTTCCCAGGTTTGCCCAGCACATGGCAGGTCTTCTGGAGGAATGAGCCATACAGGGAGCTACTCCACAGGATTTGTACCATGTACAACTCATTAATGCAAGAAACAATTTATCTAGAGAGTGTACCAGAGAGAGAGGTTGGCAACAGGGGAAGGAAAATGCTTCTTTTATACTGAAGGCGTAAGAAAAATGTGTGTGGCCCAAATTCAGTTGTGTAGACACACAAATTGTTATGGGAAAGACTTTTGAGCATGCAGAAGGAGGTGTTTTTAGGGAAAACCTAGCAATTTAATTCAGTTCTGAAGCTGGCTTGCTTGTTGCCCAGAAAGAACTGCAGAATCCAATTTAGGTTTTGAGGTTCCTTAATAGCAGCAGAGGAGGATCTTAGGTTATTTCGTAGCTCCTGCTGAGTTAATGGTCAGTAAAAATGAAATAGTCTTGGATAAGAATATTACCGTGCAATATCCTGATGTCTGAGGGGCATTCCAAGCTGTTGAAATTTCAGATAGCATTAATTAACCATCATGTAAGCTTAACATTTTAAGACAAATATTAAAACACAGTATTTCTCTACTGCCAGCATTGCATTCAAGATGTGGGTGATACAGCCATGGTTGGGAAAACCTTTAAAACAACTTGCCATCCTCACTTGGGACGTGGTCAGACAGTGTATCTTTCCCCTCTGAGGAACCTCTGTCCTTCACAGCTCTCAGGACGGGCTCACAATCTGATGTGGGATTTGAGCTGGCCACGAGCCTTGCGCTGATTTTTGGCAGACAGGTGAATTTCACCACTCTCTCGTTAGATGGAAGAAAAAGCCATTTGATGCCATCCCATGAGCCAGAAAAAAAGACATTTTAAGCCAAAAGCATGGCATTTACTGTGGAGTTCCAAATATTTTGTGTTTGCGGCTCAGTAAAGCAGTAAAAGCTCTTTTTTTGAGGTGGGGGGAGAAGGAAGGAGGAGCAGAAATAAATGATCAGTGTGCATTTATCTACATTTTCAGATTATGGAATAACAGTGGAAGACATGATTTACAGACTGCAGCATCCACTGGCAAAGTGAAAAACATTGCTGTTCCTACATTGCATTGCGTAGGGATACGAATGCTGATGCTTCTTTACCGCTCAAGAGGTCATACAAACCTGTCTTTTGAAAACTAATACCCTATCTCTGTTAATGACCCTGAGTATTTCTTGGCTTCAGCATTTCATTAGCATTGACCAACACCAAAATTTCACTCCTGTCCCTCATCACTTTATTACTGCCATTTCTTCTCCTTCTTGTCCTGAGATTCCCCCAACCTACCAATTTTCAGGAAAATCCCAGGATTAAAGGCTCTTGAAAAGCACAAAGCCTCAGCAGAACACAGGAAGAGCAAACATTTCAGAGCAGTTCAAAGGACAGGATACAGTGCCATGATCAGCATGAGGATAAGGCTCCTAAGGGCAAAAGCCAAGATTCAGAGATGAGACTGGAAAGTGCAACCCAGTGAAGAATAATAGAGAGAAACCTACGAGTATAGCAGGAAAACATGGAAGTAACATTTCATTTTGGAAACACGGAGCTTAGAGGAGTATTGAAAAGTGTTACCAATAAGGAATCAACTCCATAAACTGAACAACAAAATGCAGAAGTTGTCTCTGACAATTTACTGAAGGTGAAAGGTGCACTTCAGCTTCACAGAAGACCTCTTCAAGGACCAAAGTCAAAGATAAGTAAAAGAACAAGCTTCCAAAGATTAATGCATTCAAAAATTGAAATCAAAATGAGCAATCTTACATGGATATGAAGCTACAAATAACAGATATTCATGGCAAGGACGGTAATTTGTTCTCAGCCAAAACGAGATACCCGAACTCCAACTTCCAGGGCAAGCCCACACTCGGTATTATTAAATCACAAATGTATCAAGCACTTTTGGTCTGCTCCATCTCAGTTGGTGTATGGAGGATTATACCCTCCTCTAAACTCATTTCACCGTGGATTTTAATAATCGGGGATTAAGCCTCATGGTTGGCCTTCAGTTGAAAGTGCACCATGTGATCTTCCTGGGGAACTGGAATCATCATTGAATCCTGGAATGGTTTGAGTGGGAAGGGACCTCAAAGCTCCTCCAGCTCCAACCCCTGCCACGAGCAGGGACACCTTCCATAGAGCAGTTGCTCCAAGCCCCTGTGTCCAACCTGGCCTTGAGCACTGCAGGGATGGGG
>JAOEHY010050778.1:0-13621 GCA_025447955.1 Psilopsiagon aurifrons
TAACTAAGGTATAACACAAACCACTACTGCTGCCACCAATAATAATAATGACAAGAGAAATACAAAGGAAGAGAATAAAACAGCTCATCACTTGTACCCAGCCCTAACAAGCAGTGCACCCACACCACCCTGCCGGGTCTCTGCTCTCTCTTTCTGCATCCTGGGCATGATGTGCTGTGGTATGGAATACCTCTCTGGTCAGTTTGAGTCAGGTGCCCTGTCGCTGCTTCCTCCCGGCTTCCCCTCCTTCCTGGCAGAGTATGAGGCTCTGAAAGTCCTTGGCCAGACCAAACATCACTAAGCCATTACTAAAAACATTGGTGTTATCAGCACTGTTCTCAGGCCACAAGTCAAAAACACAGTGCTGCACCAGGTACCAAGAAGGGGAAAAATGACTGCTACTGCTGAACCCATGACAGCTCACCACTCAGCGGCCGAGCTGTGAACTACTCTCTTCTGGGTTCCTGCCCCCAGTTTTTTGCCTTCTGGGCATGATGTGCTATGTTATGGAATACCTCTTTGGTCAGTTTGGATCAGACACCCTGTCTCTGCTCCCTCCTGGCTTACCCTCCTCCCTGGCAGAGCATGAGACTCAGGAAGTCCTTGGCCAGACCAAAACATTCAAATTAGTAACCAAATCATTGGTGTTATCAACACTGTTCCCAAGCTGAAAGTCAAAAAAACACAGCTCCTCACCAACTACCAAGAAGGAGAAAAACGACTGCTACTGCTGAACCCAGGACATCCTGTCGCTACAGTCCCTAATGAAGAGTCCCTCCCCAGCATCCCTTTAGGCCCCTTCAGACACTGGAAGGCTGCTATGAGGTCTCCACACAGTCTTCTCTTCTCCAGGCTGAACAGCCCCAACTTTCTCAGCCTATCTTCATACGGGGGGTGCTCCAGTTCCCTGTTCATCCTCGTGGCCCTCCTCTGGCCTTGTTCCAACAGTCCATGTCCTTTTTGTGTGGAGTATACCAGAACTGCACACAATACTCCAAGTAAGGTCTCACAAGAGCAGGGTAGAGGGGCATAGAGCATGCTATTTCCTGTTACAAGCATGATTTGTGAGGTTAAACACAGAAATGATTCAGAAATAAGTAGGAGGAACGACCACTTAAAAATGTAAAGTGCCGTCGAGTATTAGAATAACTGATGCTGCCTTACAGTATTTCTGTCTGCAGCACTGAAACAGCTGCACACACATATATGTTTATTCTCTCTCTGTGCACCTCTTAGACAGGTATATTGCCTATATTGTGTAATATATAAAGAAATTCCTTCCCAAGATTTGAAATCTAATCTTATTCAAAAATTTCTGCCTAAAAAAGTATTTCACTGGCTTTACCAAGGATTCCCCTCGTATTCTTCTATTTTGAACTATACTTCTAATTTTATATTGATTCATCATATGCATACTTATAAATACACAGGCCACAACCCTTATATGTTAGCATTTTACTAGCGGAGATAACAGCACAAAGAAAATAGTGGTAGATGTTGCTGTTACAAATACATTAGTCCAGTGCTCTAATATTCACTAGTGCTCTTGCTAGCTTATCTCATCTACGACATGAAGAGAGCATAGGCACCCCAAACACACCACCTGAATGCAGTGTGAAATTGAGAGATGTCAAGGAAGACACAATGCCATCAGTTTATTCATCCCATGTATTTACAGATGAAAGCTGTAATCTTCTGATCAATGCTGGATTGTAGGCATCTTATTATAAGTTTACACCCATGCCAATCGACAAAAGAATGTCAGCCCTTGCTGACAGTTAAGTGTGGACAGAAATGCCATAACAAACGAGACAAGATAAACACACCTAAGTAAAATATTTCCAGCTTTGCGAAACAAACAAAAACTTGCAATCAGATTTCAATGCATAAATTGCCTACAGAATTATAATAGTGGGGCCAAATGAACTGCTAAAAGGTTATCTATTAATGCTGGTGAAGTACTAATGCCATTACAAAAGAATGGTGTTATTGTACCATCACATTATTCTGCCATCACGTAACTGCATCTTTAATATCAAAAGCATTTACAGTAGATGCTGGAACAGGAAGGAAGTGCTCAGCTTTCATACAAGAAGCAAATATTGAGTCCAGTGACAAACTCATGATCATTCTGTTCAAAGGGACAAGATAAATCCAGCACCAAGCCACGTAAGTGGGGGACACAAGTCATTCTGGGGACTGTTTATCTCCTTGTGCTTGTGAAACACTGATGTTCAGTCTTTGATTACATGTTACTTTCAGAGAGACCACAGTCCACAACGCCTTCCTGCATTAGCCAACAGAGAAAAATTGAATGATCCTGTACTGGATTTTACTCCCCCAGTAATGTCAGTTCTTTTAAGATAGATTTCCCTGTTTTGACATTTTGGCAATCTCAAGGTTGTGCCATGTCATGTTTATTTTAGAGTGAAATAAAGAAAGGATAGATACAAGACCAAAGAAATTACATCACAATGTACAGGGTTTCATTCATTGTTATATAATGTAACTTTCTTGCTAAACAAAATAAAAAATATTTTCTCCAGTGATTGTTTAGGGTTCACAAAGTCATTTTTATTTGAAAACTATGGACTCTACTTCTAGAAAAACTGATATATTGAAAAAAAAATCTGCATGTTTAATTACAACAAGCAGTATTGTACCCAACTACCAGAAAGTGATCATTTACAAACACATGTACAGATGTGTTGTGTTGTAATTTAAGGTACAATTTTCTAACACTACAAAACTTGTATCATGTTTCCTGTGGAAAAGCATTTTTCATCTTGAAAATCTCAACTTACACTTTACAGAGAATTGCCAAGATTGTTGTGACCTCTTAATTTCTCAAGTCAGTTATTCCTCTTCCCAAAGTCCCCTTTCTCTCCTACAATTTTCATGTGCTATTGGGCCAGCTCTTTCTTTTTATCTAAAGCGCACTAAGCAACTTACATTTTTCTTTCTCTTTCTACCTGTTGTCTCTACAAGCCTCAAGGAGCTGAAAACCTGAATTTCAAGGAAACTCTGTGAAAAGCTGTTAGCTCATTGAAATTCCAGGCTGCTAAATTTTCCCCCACTGAGTCACCTGGCCCCAAAATCCCATCCAAATCTGTATGAAACACCTCTTAGCAGTATGTTAAGTTGCTTCATACATATCTTTCTTAAAAAAAAGTGAATAAATCCCATCTTAAGGAAGTGTTTGACAGACTAAGAGGGAAAGGAACATGACTTGCAAGGCGCTTGTTTAATTCCAGGTTGCTTATTTGCTCGCTGCTGAATCTTTCTCACATTTTTTATTTACATGTTGCTTACTTTCCATGGAAGCAGCGACACCTTTTACTTATTTGTATGTAGAGCAGCCAGAGGAAGACGTTTCATGCAGTACTAATAAAAAGCGCTCCAAGCAGTACTAACAGCAGCTTTGTAAATTCCTCCAGAAACTTAAAGTTGAAGCATTATCCTTCATAGGCATAGGAGTTGTGCTTTTTTTTTTTTTTTAACCCCAAGAGAAGCACCTTTGATTAATGTTGTCAACACTTACAGTTCATTAATTCTGATTCTGTAAATGGAAATGAAAACAATCTCCTCCACAGAGACCCCTTCTTAAAGGTTGCATCTTAAGTCTGTGACTACGCGACAAATTAAAATCCTAGAAGTTTGAATTTGCATGTGAACTGAAGCCTTGGGTAGCACACATCCAACTCCCAGCAAAGGCCTTATACTGTACACACGCACCACCCCAGTGAACATTTTTTGGCAAAACAGCACTGCCTAAAAGCAACTGCACTAAGCTCAGATCAGAATGTCTTCAGACTAGAAGCTTTTTTCCTAATGCTTTAAACACTTCTGATTAATCACGGGTCTTACTTGAATAAGATATAAGGGGAAATTCCCTTGTCTGAATACACACAGCCAGGACCACTTTAGAATCCCCCTACCACACCTGAAGGCCTAGGTCTCCTGACAGTCCTGTGCTGTACCTGCTGGCCTGACAGGTATATCTCAATGAATTGGGTGTCTAAGACATCATCACAGCTGTGTTTCAGCACCTCAATCACTTCTTCAGAAACCTAACAATGCTGTCATACCAGTTCCAGTTAGAGTAATAAAGTTGGGGCCGTTAATTAAATGCAACTGTATTGCCAAAATACAAGATGACAATCCTATTCCCAAAATGCATACAAATAGCTAGGACTTTGTTTACTCTGCAGATGTCAATACTGCAAGGTGAGTCACTGGCTAGCACACAGATTCAGTGTGCCATACTGAATTGCAAGCTGCTCTACACCTTACAACAAATTAGACCAGCAAACTGGGAAGGCAAAAACTAACATTAGTGAAGCAGTTGGATATGACAGTGAATAAACCATAGAAATAGCTAGCAAGAAAACAAAGTGTCTTCATTCCAATTGGGTACTTGGAAAGCTTAAAGTTTTATTTTGAAACATCTCAGTTTTAACAGTTTGTTGAAGTCCCTTCAGGTTTGTTTGTTGCTGGAGTTCTTTATTATTATTTTTATTGCCATTTTTGGCATGCAGTCTTGGTGAGGGATTTTAACTGCAAGGTGATTGCTTCATGGAAAAGCAGAGGCTGCCGATCTCATAGCCATAGCAGCAACATAAATGTCTGGCTGGATAAAACAGATTTGAAGAAACTTCTGCCCTCTGTTCCCCTCAGGGTAAGATTTATAGTGTGAATCTCTGCAATATATGTATGGTGATACATTCATATATGTACACTTTACCGTTAAAGTTCACAAACTTGAAAAATTGAACATATTGGATGCCCAGCACAGTTCTCACTCTTTCTCCCTAAAATGTTCATCCTGGCATTTTCAGCCGATCTATTAGGACCTTGCCAATGCAAATATTACTATAGGTGCTCCAAATACATTGTGCAACAGTAATATTTGTAAACATCCAATGAGACTCATCTTTGAAACTGAATATTGTAAACCCGAGGTTCAAAGCGTAAAATGGTCTAAGAGCAGCAGAATTTTAAAATTCTGCAATTTTAACATCATATACCAAAGTCTTAGAAATCATTCTCCCAGAAGAACTCACTTCAAGTCTGGAGGCAAAATTGCGTATTATTAATTTTAAAACTGTAATATACAATTGTGGCCTCAAAACCAGCAGCAGAACATGCATGTGAATTTTATACTGCAAACACATAATTACCAAACTTCATTAAAAACAGATGCCAAATAGACCTGTTTGCAATGTTGTAATCTGAATTGTCTGTCCTGCAGTATTTCAGTCTAAAAGTATGCAAACTCTGCCCCAGGAAAGCCCACAAATGTATCAAATTGCATTGAATCCTGCAGAGATTAGATAGGTGATTAGAATAAACCTATGCCTTATCTTTGTTAATAAAGTAATGAAAAGTTGATATTATGCCAACTAGCTCACCAGGAATAAATCTATTTAAAGTTTTTGGTTTCTAAGACTTGGTAGTTTAAGGTTTTATTTTTTTCTTCTAAGAAGCTTGCACATATCAAAAGAAGGTTCAGGAAATTCTACTCCAGCTCAAACTCCATCATGGGTACCTTTGATATTGCCAGGTTTCTGGTAGAGGTACTGTGATTATAAATCTTTGTTTGATGAGCTTATAGATAATTCTGAGTGTTCCAAGAATTACAGATCACAATAAATGAGCAGCTCTACCAACCTAAATGCAGAGTATTTATTATATTTATCTATCCTAGAGTAGAGATTGTGTCCCATGCTTTACTTTCCTTGGAGGACATAAAGAACATGGTTTATTCGACACCATACAAGCACTGCAGGGTTCATTTGCCTAGTAGGCACATTTTGAATCATCACAATAAGAAGACTAATGACTTGCCATTAAATATTCAGTATAAAATAGTTTTGTGGTGAGGTTGTCATGCTCTCATTAATATTTATGTGTTAATTTTGCCTCAATAACTAAACACTTCAGGAAGCTGCATGGCATTAAAATAGGAATGTTGGCTTAAGAACTATGTGTACAGCCTCTTCCATTTCATGTTACTCTCTGGTACTAGCCTTGTTGTAATTTCACTGATTAGCACTGACAAGTCCACAATTCTTAACATCAGTATCTCGCATCAGGATGTTTTAAGTACAAGGAAACTGCAAAATTTGCTGCCTAATTGCACATGTGTAGGTGTACGCACACATGGGAAATTATGACTAAAGTATGTGATCTTTGAGGTGAATTTGTAAGAACCTGTTGTTTCCCTCATTTTACAACATGATGATGTACAAAGCAAGTTTCTAAATACAAATACTGGCTTACAAGATTAAGGAAATGTTTTCCAGCTGCTGAAGCTCAGGATTTGGGGAAAACCTAGAAACAAACTTAATTTCCTCATTCTTATTAGCTGTTTGTCATGATTTAAGCCCAGACAGTAACTCAGAACTATGCAGTCGCTCACTTAATCCCTCTGCTTTTTCTCTTCCTGCTCCTGGAGGCATGGGGAGGAGAATAGAAAGAATGTAACTTCCACAGGCTGACAAAAGAACAGTCCAGTAAGTGAGGTAGAACACAAACCACTGCTGCTACCACTAATAATAATGATAAGGGAAATAACAAGAAAAGAGAATTCAACTGCTCACCACCCACTACCTGATACGCAGCCTGACCCAAGCAGTGATCTAGCCCTTCCCGATAACTGCCCCCAGATTCTATACTGGGCATGATGTGCTGTGGTATGGAATACATCTTTGGCTAATTTGGGTTATTTGTCCTGTCTCTGCTTCCTCTCAGCTTCCCCTCCTCCCTGGCAGAGCATGAGACTCAAAAAGACCTAGGTCAGAGTAAATGTTAGCAACAACTAAAAGCGTCGGTGCTATCAGCGCTGTTCCCAGGCTGAAAGTCAAAAACCCAGCACTGCACCAGCTACTAAGGAGAAAAATGACTGCTACTGCTGAACCCAGGACACTTATGGTTTGATTCCTGAAAAAACTATTATTATACCATACCCTCCTTACAAGCAAAAGTTATACCACCATATTGTATCCTTAACAACTTTCTAGTTGATATATAATATCTTACAATAGACTTCATTGCAGAGAAAACTTTTTTTATTACTCACTAAAGTTGATTCTTTTATGTTTTAATTGAGTTTCTTTGGCACAGAAAAGTAGTAGGGAGCAAAAGGAGCTGTCTGTTTCTCAGATAGTCAGAAGTCTGAAAGGTAATAAATTAGACACTTGTCTTCCAGTGTTGAGTGATGCAAATAATCTAAAAATAGAAAAAGTGACAAGAATGGGTATGTAAGAAAGAACTTCGACTTTCTTGATGTCTTCCAAGTCACTGGACTCTGCAGGGATCCAAATGTAGTTCTTCACATATTTAGTGACCCTTAGGAAAATTGGTATTGTAGATTTGCTACTAGAAAGAAAAAAAAAAAAAAAAAAAACAGAAAAAAGTTTTAAGCTGTTGGTTACATAATGTAACAGATGCCTGCTTCTATGTTAAAGAACATTTACTAATTGAATCAACTTCTCTCATTCTTATTCATCTGCATAAGACTTCTCTGCTCAAGCAGAAAGCCTGCAAAGAAAATCTGGAGTTTAGAGGGGACACTGGACCTACCTGCACTTCTTTACAGAACCTCCTAAGTCATAGCCAAGGGCAAGCATGGTAGAGTTGACATGAGCATGCCTAGCAGATGTGTCTAACTTCTAGATCTGAAAGTCAGGATTGACAAATACAGCCGGCACAATCCAGTAAGATGCATTTCTGTGTAGGTGCAAATGTCTGCAAAAATAAATGTGCCTGAAGACCTATCAGAGACTGTGACAAAAGGCAAACTTACCACCATGACTTTCAAATGAACTAGTAGTTCTGGTTCTGCATTTTTGATTGACCCCTATTTCTAGAAAAACAGCAATAAAAAGAGTGGCCAATGAGTGACTTCTAGACTAATCCCAATAAAAACTACTAGGAGAGCAGTAAGGAAACTGTAGTGATAACTTTGCTGTCAGTCTGATGCTTTCCTTCAGCAATACATTCCCATTTAAGAGAGACATTTTAATAATATAAGGAGATATTGCTAATTACATTTTAGGAGCATAATTTTATATCCATTCTTAAATCTAAACATAAACAAACAGTTTTCATAAGATCATAAAATATTTGAGCTGCAACTGGAATTGGTGTCACCTTCAGAGGTGCTCTTTATTATTTATGACTGAATCTGTTCTGCTGATACATCGCTCATACACCACTTGCATTTTCATCACTGCTCTGAAGCAACTAGTAAATCATGCCCATATTTCTTATACTACTTTCTATTCTCAAAACCTAAATTAAATGTGAAGAATAGAAACTGTATTCATGCATACTTAAAAGCCCAGCACAGTCATAACTCTAATACTTTCTTGCAAAAAATTCTATTAAAGTCAAACTGGCAAACTTGTGATTCATCAAAGCAATTTTCTGATACAGTACTCTGAATCATTTCCACTGAGAGACTGGGCCATGGGATCCACCACCAGCAAATGAGGACAAAGCCTGCAAACCTATCAGTTAATGGATATTTAATTAAATGGAAGTGTTTCTCATTGGCATGTATGGCTTTCTTTTTAAATCTTAAATTTGTATCCTCTTCAGCTCTGTCCTAGCATGGCTTTCCTCAGTGGGGCTTTCTGGATCACAGACACTGTAAGGCTGCTGCAGTAGCTTAAAAAAGGCAAACTGTTGTGAAGACGATTCCAGGGACTGCATGTCTTGTGCTGCTCACTACCATGTGGGGCCTGGTTCTAAGCAATGAGCACAGCACAGACCAGCCAGTTTGACTCATGGCTTTCTCCACATAAGCAAGAATGGGATGCAGGCTAAAAAAATCCTAAATGGTCAGTAGTCATTAATTAATTCATTATGTCAAATGAAAGAGTTGCATGTGAACATTTGGTGTGTGTTTTCACGAGGCATCAGCTTTCGAAAATAGAACATCTGCTGAGCAAGCTGCTCTTGACATGAGGATCATGTGTCTACTAATATATCAATTTATCACACCATTAAATTGCATCACATTGTGCATCTCTAAAGATGCACATTGTGCAGCTCTAAAGATGGTCAGCCAAATACAAATCTGACTTCCTAAATACAATTACACTCTGCACTTTTTCTTTCTGGGATCTAGTTGTCCACTTCATTCCATAGGGGAAGTAAAACCACTACAGAATTTTGAAGAGACAGTTAAAGGACTTGGTGAAAAAACTCCTGGCTAAGTTTACTGATGCTCAGAGCAAAGATCTGAGCTACAAAGTGACGAATTTTTTTCTTTCCTGTTAGAGAAAGATCTAAAAAAGACAAGTGAAAACACTTGCTTCCAAGTAAAAAATGCTAAATTGGTTTGGGGGTTCAGGGAGGAGAATAGTCCAAAGTTCTTGTAATGACAATCTTATGTGTCTAAGGTAGCTGAATTTGAATTAAGGCAATAACTGCATGATCCTTCAACAACAATTGCTTGTAAAAGTTCATGCACCAGGGTTGCAGAAATCAGTGAAAGGCACATTATTCCAGCTGTTAATACCTGGGCTGCCTCTAACCTGCCCACATCATGAGTTGGAAAGAAAGTTTCTCAGCGAGGACTTGACACAGTGTAGGGAACAACTGCTGTTTGCAGCATTGCCATGACTATTGCAGCTGGTGACAAACACATAATAGGAGTTCTTGAATCCTCACATAAATGAACAGGGAATGGGCCACCCAAATTTCTGGTCAGGCTGCTGTCAGATCACAGTGGTAACAGACTGGATAGACTATCATACAAGCTACTCTCCAGCCTTCCGTTCTTCCAGCTGCTCAGTTTTATCATAGCATGTAATAGCTTGATACAATGAATCTCTTAAGCTAGTAGATAGTTCAAATCCACATTCCATTTTTTGCTGCAGCAGTGCACCACAGCTCTCTCCCTCTTCCACAAATGAGTTTTCTTCCCTTTAACCTTGCACCCAGATCAGCCAGCACTTTTGGCCCTGTAACTGTTTTTGGCTAGATCTGTCATCTGAAGAAAAGGCCTTGAGAAGAGCCACCAAAGCCCCTGGGAACTGCTGCTGCAGTATGGCTTTGACTACTGCCATTTCATGGCAGATTAAAAATTCCTCCTCTATTCCTGTAGTTAGAAGTCCCCCTTTGGCTAGTTTGGGTTAGGTGTCCTGTCTCTGCTTCCTCCCAGCTTCCTGTGCACCTCCTCACTGGCAGAGCATGAGGCTTGAAAAGTCCTTGATTAGAATGAACATTACTGAGCAACAACTAAAAACATTGGTGCTATCAGTGCTGTTCTCAGACTAAAGTTGAAAACACAGCACTGCACCAGCTACTAAGAAAAGTGACCGCTACTGCTGACTGCAGGACCCTGTGTTACATTCACATGACTTCAATCTGATCAGACACTTTCTTTCCATATCCTTGCACATTTAAGGGTTTTAGCAGTTTTGTAATAGACCCTAACAAGTGCAAATTAAGTATAAAATTAAGTTCGGACAGCAGATCACATATTCTTGTATTTTGTACCAGGATATTTATCTTCTCAAGAGATTATTTTTACAGTATTTTAAAAAAAGCTAAAGAATTATTTATATACCTTTGATTTTAAGAAGAGGAAGAGCTTGAGTTATAATAGAAGAATTACAGTACAGCTATTACTCCCTAATTAATTCTGTCTGTGAGTAAGTCAAAGCTCTATTTATAGACACAAAATCTGCTCAATATTGTGGAATATTCATGCAAAACATTATTCCTAACACTTATCAGCTAAAATATAATGTCTGACTAGAGCTGAAGCAGCAATTTTTTTAAAAAGGCATCTTTTTTTCCCATTTCTTTATAGCACAATACACAGAGAGTTTCTGATGAGAGCACAATTTTAATTTTTTAAGGACTTTGTAAATCCCCACTGACAGCTGGTTCAATTTTTTCTTAAAGAGACATGAGTCTTTATTTAAAAAACAAAATAAAACAAAACAAAACAAACAGCTCCAAAAGTCTTTATAGTGACATTTCTCTTACTACTATGTACTAATGTCCCTTGGAACTCCACAGCTGTCAATATACTTACAAAAATTGCATTTGACCTTCTTCTCCATGTGCTCTACCATGCACTAGCCTAGTGTAACCTGTCATTCAGATTTACATTACATCATTAAATAATAACTCCCTCCAAGCCCTAATCCATAAAGTTGCTCTAGCTAGGGATGCTTGAATCTACTCTGCTCAAATTAGTGAGCTGAATTTGCACAGCTTTTCTCACAAAAAGAGGTGATTTGTTCACCAACTCTCTATCTAGAGACAGTAAAAAAGAAAGGGCTTGAAATACAGGCTCTTTCATTACGGAATGCACAGTTGTTATTCTGAGAGCACTGAATGATTCTGTCCCACCAAATAACAATTACACTTGAATGACAACAAAAAAGGTATTGGCAAGATGGCATGAAAACATTTTTTTCCAAAGGTTAATTAATATTTTCACTAGATCTGCATCTTCCACAATAGGTAGTGAATATTTTTAATAGGTGTGTATTTTCCTTTAAAAGAAGGATGAACGCAACAAGTCTTTGCTAACCTTTAAGGTAATTCAAAGAAGATGCCTCACAAGACACAATGATTTTAGGAAGAACAATAATTTCTATTGACCTAGGAGCATTTTAGATTGTTTTAATCTGGCTTCAGCTTTAAAATCCAGAGTTTCAAAGGAAGTGTGATAACAATCACTTCACTTCTGTCACTTGAAGTTTCTTCAACTTCTTTTGCTTGATCCTCAGATCTCATATTTATTTTGCACAAATACCTTGAAAACACAGTTTATTAGGCTTTCTGGTGTTTGGACTGACAAAACAACTCTCACAGAGGAGTTCGAAGTAGAGGTGAATGTTGCAAAAATTACCATTTCTGGAAGACAGTGGAAAGGGAAAACCACTGAGAGAGAAATGAAGTGCTCATTAGCAGGAACACAGGAAAAGACAAAACAAAAAATAACAATATTAAAAAAAAAATAATTCAATCACTCAGCACTGGACTGCATTATCTCATTTACCTGTTTCAGCCAGTTACAAGGCCAACCTCTGAAATAGAAGTACAACCACCATGTTAAGAAACACGATAATTATAACTTCAGCGATCAATGAGAAGTCGGAACAAGAGAAATCTAAGCATTTCTGGCTTGAAATATGACTCTGAACAATCTTTGTCCACCATTAAAACCAGTCAGCTTTATTCCTTTCTGCTACATATCCTGTATATGGAATACATACTATATACATTTACATGCACGTATACAAGTACACAGGGGCAGAGAACAACCTCAGGCTGATATGTTCCATCTCTTACAGACTTCAGCACGGGGAATATAGCAAAATAACTGCATTACAATGGTGAGAAAAATCAGCATTGCATTCTGTCAACACCCTTGGATGTCGGAGGCTAGAGAAAACTCTAGAGAAAGGGAGAGAATAAAATAAAGTAATTACAGCTGCTTCACCCTCTGAAATGGGGTCATATTTGGAGCAAATCAAATTCAGATTAAGCTTTCTGTTTTGCACTGCCATCACCCTGTACACCAAAGAAAACTAAAAGAGTGTGTCACTAAATCTTATAGTAACTTAATCAGTGAAAAACTAGTGGGCATTTAGTTTATTAAGTATTTCATATTAAGTATATTACTTAATACTTGCTAAGTATTATGTATTTTAGTTTATTAAGCTTATTGTAGCTAATGTACTACAAATTGCAGATCAAAAGCCTGTTTTTTCAGACTACTCAATTCCTTTCACTGCAAAGCAAAGAATCTGGTTCGGAAAAGGGAGACGGAGTGGAATATTTCTAGAAATATTTCAAGGAAATAGGACTAACGGGCTGAACTATGTGAATTATAAATTCCTTCTGACAACTTCAGGGGACGACTGTAAGCCCAGCTAGAGGCAAAAGTGTAAAGAGTCAATGCATCATCACTATAACTTTTGCATTTCTTTATTTATTTAGCCCTCCTAACTCAGTTGAATCCAGAATGCAAATGAACACAGGGAATCTCCTGAGTCAGTCAATCTTCTTAATAAATTTTCAGAGTTCCATTTTTTTCCAATGCTAAAATTCCTGTTGATAGCATAAATGCTGTCAATTCTGACATTAGCAAGAAAACAAATACATTTTTCCACTTTAAATACATAAACAATCTTAATAACATACTGGTGATGAGTGATGTTTATTTTCTGATAAAAATTTATTAATGGCTTGAACAAGAAAATTACCCTAAGAGAAGTTCACAATTTAAACCCTTGTTCTCTTGTGTGAGGATGGAGTATTTTGACTCTTCTGAAAAGAAGACTCTAAGTACTTCTCCGGACTTCGTCATTACCTACTAAAAATACCGATGTTCCCAAAGTGAAAAATGAGGAGATGGGTGGGGAAACAAAGTTTTAAAGGCAAGCATTTGGAAACTGAATAAGTGATGTTTAATCAAAATACTGCTATGTCATACTGTCATGGGTTCAGCAGTAGCAGTCATTTTTCCCCTTCTTGGTAGCTAGTGCAGCACTGTGTTTTTGACTTTCGGCCTGAGAACAGTGCTGATAACACCAATGTTTTAGTTATGGCTTAGTGATGTTTGGTCTGGCCAAGGACTTTTGGA
>JAOEHY010050782.1:0-13252 GCA_025447955.1 Psilopsiagon aurifrons
CCCGCCGCCGCGTAGGCCGCGCTCGCCGCCCCGGGCCTCCCCACCACCAGCTAGGGCCCCCGCTGACCCGCTCCGCCCGCGCCCCGGGCAAGGATACTTGTTGCACTGCTCTCTGCGTGGTGGTGTCCGGGGACTGGGACTCCTTGAGCAGCTGCAGGATCTGCTGGAGACCCTGCTCGTCAGGCTTCCACTCGTACTCCATCTTGGCTAGCTGGAAAATAGCAGACAACAGGCGGCCGCGGTTAGCGGTGCGGCAGGGCCCAGGCCGGGGAGGCGGGCGGAAAAGCAGGCAGGCAGGCCCGATGGAGGGAGGGGAGGGGAGGGGAGGCTCGCCGCGCCGCCCGGCCCGCTCGAAGTCTCCGTCCTGCAGCGCGCACGCCGCCAACAGCCTAGCCCACCCCCACGCCCTCACTGACGACACCGACCTGCTCCTGCTGTGCTCCGCGCCCAGCAGACTGAGTCACGGCGAATTTGTAATCCGGCCCGCAGAGCTGCCGCGAGTCCTCCTGGGTCCTAGCGCCGGGCACGCCTCCGCCCGCCCGGGCAGCCTCGGGCCCGCCGGCGCCGCCGTCAGCCTTTCCCCGGTGCGTCCCACACCGTCAGGAGCCTGAGGAAGACAAATCGCGGACCCTTCAAATCTAGGCCGGCGGGAAACGGGGCTCCTTTTCCCCAGCCACCCACAGCGGGACAGACAGGAACCTCCGGTGGCCGCCACAAGCCAGGAGAGAAGCGGCGGCCCAGCCTGGCCCCCTGCGACAGCCGCGGTCCCTCGCCGCAGGGCCTGGCACCGAGTGGGGAGACTGCGCCAGCTGAGAAGCGGGGGTGCGAGAGCAGACCCAGGAGTGAGGAGCGTGGTACTTGCGCTGCCGTCTGCTATTCTTGTACGTGATTTGGCCGGGTGCTGAGCAGATCTCAGAGGTTCCCGGCTCCACGTATAAAGAGGGAACCGGACCAACCACGCAAATAGAGGAAAGGGGGGCAGGGGAGGGAAACTCAACCATCGATACCTATACCTATCTATACTAGATACCTAGTGTATCTTATCCTTAGCTTCAATATATATATCAGGGGAGATCTCAGGTCAAACTTTAGTTATGTGTGTGTATATGTATATATATATATATATATACAAATACGTACACATTGCATTTTATATATGTAGCTATTTTAAAATATTCTACATATTCTAATGGGCAAAATATGAACACATGCTGCTTAAACCCAGTCTAAAATATGAAAATGGAAAATAGTAATTCACTGGCTTTTTGCAATCCCACTTTTAGTCATGTTGTTTGCAACACTTGACTGTATGAAAACTAGTTTCACTTTCTGCAACTTCTGCTGCAGTACAGAACTCAGTATGATTGCTGCACATCACAGCCTTAACAGCTGCTCAGAGGCATTGAGGGCAGGAAACATTAGCGTCTCCCAAAGGTTCATCCCAGGTAATTTGGTGTACGGCAATTTGTGTCATATATCCAACACTGGCAGTCAGCTATCTGGTTTCAGGTGCTAAGCAGCATCCTGAGCCAACTTCCATTCTATTACTATGAGCCACTATTCTTGAAGAAGACAAAATCAGTACTGTAGAGACTCCAGGAAAAAAAAAAAAAAAAAAAAGGCAAAATGAACTGTCCCAGGCAACAGGACAGACAGCATACTTATAGTATCTACATACCTGGATAATGAGAATGGTGAAAGAAGGTACTTGATGAATCAGGAAAGCATGCACACTGGAATAAGAAGCAGGAAATGGCTAAATAGTAGAGAAGTATGCTACACAGCATGCAAGACAAAACCAAAAAAGAGAAAAAAAAAATGTTACTTTAAGAAGCAAAAAAAAGAATATGTTTCTTAAACTCTTCAATTTAAGCAATTGCTGAAGTTATCACAGGGCTGTTTGAGAGACTTGAGAGACTACTAGAGCAGCATACTTTCCGAGAGCTTATCACACTGAACTGGCTACAAGGCACAGTCAAGTAAGGCAGGTGAGTAAAGGTGCACCACCAGTTTTTAGGAAAGAATAGGCACAAGGCTTATACAGTGTTTCTGAGACCAGGGTGAATCTCTGCTAGTTATGTGGACTCAGGCCATTAAAACTGATGTTAGCGGTTCACACTGCAGGAGGACATTTCTCCATAGTGAAGCTTGCACAGCTGTAGCAGTTGAAAGCTGAGGTCCAAAAAGTCAGGGAAGTTCTAACTTGGGCCTCATTTCCCTAACTCCTGCCTTACCAGGAAGGCTGTAGATACTTGATTATCTTTGAGACTCCTGGCCCACTGTCAAGTTTGTTTGAAACTGATTACAGCTTCAGAAGTTATTAGTCAGAAATTATGACACAAGGACTACATTTGTCTGATTTTATCAGGAAACCAACTGCACTAGACAAAAATAACATTAAGTATGAGAAATGAGGGAAGAGACCAGAAAGGAAGGTTGAGAGACAGAACAGGTAAAAGCAGGAAGCAGGCCATGGATCCATAACTACAAAAAAATAGGTTTCTTTTCCAGGAATGTGACCAGAATTAGATCCTGGCACTATCTTTCTGCAGTGGAGAAAAAAAGGCTTACAAGTCAGGAGCATGAATATGAGCAACTACAGTTAGTGAGGACATAAAAATGCTTTAGACAATCATTCTCCAAGATAGGTTCCTCCTTAGGATGAATAGGTATCATATGGGAACACTGGACATTTCAATATTGGAGGCAAATAAATCTGTACTGTGATTTGCTCTCTGAGGAACATCAGCTGGGCGATGGACTTGTCCTGGGAGTACCTGCAGTTGTAACAAGGTACCTGCTCTGGAAATCTGCAACACTGTTGCCTATGATAAAGGAACAGCTTTTCTGGCTCACAGTTGGGGCATCACTGCCCCAATTTCATGGTTTCTTTCCCCAACGTAATGACTGCTATTGTGTTTTGCAGCTAATGTCTGTAAAAGACTGCACTGTGGAATCCCATTGAGCAGGTGACATAGTACATATGATGACCTGACAGCCTCTAATTCCACTCTTCTAACATAAGTTTGTTTCTGATTTAATGACTATCTCCACTCCTCATGTATCCATTGAACATAGAGGAAAGAGAAAGTAATATAGTTTCCATAAATACAAAGGCACAAAATCACAGCACCACTGCAGGTAAAATGGATGACAGGCCACAGCATGCACTAACATTTGATGTTTGGTAGAACAATTAATGAAGACTTAATGCAAATTAGGTTTACAAACATCAACACATAGGCTTATGTGTAAGTCAGAACTGAAAATCAAGTCTATTACTGTTGTTGGGTTCAGTTAGATATAGGACATTGTCAGCTGCAGAAGCAAAAACCTGTTAAGCTTCCACCAATTTTGAAAACATCAGGAGTGCTTTGAATTCCACTTTGATTGGATGAAACAGCATTCTTATAACTCATTAAAAGTCCAGCTGATTGAACAAGTGCTAGACAGCGCAAACCTGCTAAGGTCTCTGAATTTAAAATGCCTTTGATCAACTAATCTTCTGGACAAGGATACACTCAGATGCATCATCTCTTCAAACCTGCTGTTACTTCATTTCCACAGCCAGAGATACCAAGTTGCTAATGATTTGTCCAACTGTAATCACACGCGCTAGATACTAAAATTGCAGTACATGTTCTTACTGCTGCCAGTTGTAAAACAATCTGAAACTGAATGAGCGGTTTTGTAAAAAAATCATCATCTCCTGAATTTGTGCCAGAAGATACCAGATCAATCACCTGAAATATCAAATTGTAACCCCCCTTAAAACCTCCCACACCTGGTTTGCTTTGTTTGTTCAGGGTTGTGGTTTGGTTGTTTGGGTTCTTTTCCTTCCCTCCTTCCTCTAGGACACAAGCTTCTTTCTCCAACTTCCTCCAAAAGTACTTTGCTTTCCTACATGAAGCATATAAACCTCTGAATTTGTCCAACATACAAGGGATTTTTGAAGGTGCAAGAAATAAAAGATTAACTACAGACTGGCAGGTGAAAATTGAATACTCTACCCTGGGTAGCAAGCCATCCTCATTACTGTAACAGACTAAATCTACTGTACAGGGGTGAGTGCATGTGCAAAGCCAGGACTGATTCCCAGGAGTCCAGAGTGTTATTTAAATCTGTCAAATTTCATGTCTAATTCAACATGTGCTTTTTGCCATCTTAAAAATCTTTCAAGCAATATTAGCATCAGGTTCTTATGAACCCTATTCACAACTTCCTATTTACATCTGTAGTAAGGTTTCTTAGCTGTAGGAGGCAAAGCTAATGTGTCTGATGTAGGGTTTTGATCAAAATTAAGTTTCAGTAACTGATGGAGCAGGCTGTCCCAAGACAGAGATAAAAATCAAAATGATACATAGCTGCTAAACCTGTTCCTCATTTACAGAGTAAAACTGAGACTTGAAAATACCTGACAGAAGTAGCAGATATAATTTAAAAATTAAGAATGTATTGACTATGGTTAGAGATCTGATGCTGTATTTGCTTCATCATGGTACAGATTTTTCAAAGTTAGTTTAAGACAGATTGCAAATTACTCAGAAATGTCATTAAATGAGAACTAGAACATGTACAGATACCGAGACCCTTTTGCTAGGAGAAAGAAGTAACGAACACAAGGCATTATATATTTATTTGCAAGTATGTTTTGATGCATAAATGAGAATAATCTGAGGAAAAGAAAAACTACAAAGCAAGCAAAATTAAAACCAAATATACAAAATTAAACATGCCTTCTGAATTAGATTATTAGAATCAGTGATTTCACACTGCTTAAGTCAGACCCACTGTCTTTTCATGGTATGAATAAGCACCAACTGTAAAGAAATTAGTAGAAGAGAGGTCTCAAAAAAGAGTTTTCTCCACTACAAAACTCAGCTGCCATTATTAGGAATAGTGTAGGGGTCAAGGCAAAAGTGATTTGGGAACACTGTGAACTGATTAGTCAGGATTAGGTTTTATTTTTACTCCTTGGCAAAATACCTTCTTCCAGGATGCATAGAATTTAGCATTCAATTAACTCATGTACCTTCCTCCCTGTTTTTTTTCTGAATACTCTGTGTGAATTAAAACATTCACATACAAAACACACATTAGGCCACACAACTGTCAATGATACTGCCATTGTCAGATCTGTCATTGGTGGCAACACTGGTGCTTTGGTGATACTTGCAATACTGACAGTAACACTGTAGGCTAAATTGTAATCACTGGTCATTGTCACAGAAGGCTAGGGTATCATTCCTTGAATGGTTGATGAATTTCCTTACTGACTTAAGTGGCTTATTTAAGGCCCCTAAGGTGCTGTTGCCTCAAGGAAGTGACAGTGTTTGTGTTTCTGTTAGCTCCTTCTTGACTCCACGTATCTGTCCTGCACAGGGCTAAATAAGAATCATATATGAAATGGTAGACACACAAATGAAGATGACTTAAAAAGCTTCAGACAGAAATAGGAATTCAGTCTTTCATCTTGTGAGCCTAAGTACAGTTGTTTGGCATTCTCTAATCAATACATGTCAGATAAATACTCTGATATTACATTCTCCTGGAAAAAAGTGAGGAAATAATTCCTGACCTGGAATCAAATTCTCTCCGAAAGAGACAAAGCTATGCATACGAACATCAGTAAGGAGAATGAACTGCTCCAGTCATACTGGCAAACAAAAGGAATGATGCCCTAACCCCCTTAATCAAAAAAGCAACTCTCATAAGGCAAATAAGCAAATAGGACTTATTTGATCTTATCAAGACTGCTAAGCAAGGACTGCAGACTTTCTTTGTCTTTCAAACTTCAGATGAAGGACAGGCTAAAAACGAATGAAAGGTAAATGCAGAAGTACAGTCACTGGTCCTGTTATCCTCAAACTGCTCCTACGTACACACACAGAGTGGAATCTGCAGATGCATAAAACTAAATGGTTTTGCCTCCTCTGAAAATCAGCATGTTTAGATGGCAAATAATAATATGAGTTAAATATATTACTGTTTAATATAAAACCCAGTATGATCCAAGTGCTTCAACACTATCTCAGCAGGAATTCTGTGAGGCAAAGAGAAATATCTTTAGAAATTAAAACAGTGTTAAAAATTCCTTTACAAATTTCCTTTAGAAAATTCATAAAACTCACTCAATCTGGTAAGGAAAAGAGAGCATTATCTCAGCACTGAAGACTATTTCATTAAATAGATGCACACGGAATATCTCATACAGATAGGATGTTTCAATGGAAGATGGCTTCAAAGTTTTCAGTTTAAGCATATTCTAAATGCTCTTGCTTGCATAAAACATCTGATGATGAGACTCAAGAGAAGTTTTGGACTTTCAATTAAACAAGATATTCAAGTTGCTACAGCTTGAAGCCAACAGACATTACAGAAGAAAGCCTGTAGCTGTACACAGATCTCCATGGCCCTTTCCAGCAACAGGTATTAAGAGATCATGGAATTATTCCAGGTAGACAGGTGGACTTACTTTGTCTAAAAAAAGGCACAAATACAGGAAGTATTTAAAAAAGTAATACATAATGGTATAATTCTTTTCTCTATTCTGTAATTCTGCAGTCTGTCATTTCTACCATTGGTTTTTGAAAAGCATTCTCACACCTCTAAGACCAGCTTTGAAAGAATATTGAACCAGTTGAAAGGAAATTGCAAGCAAGTCTGAAGGTAAGCAATGAAGCAGTGTACCTAAGCTACAGCTTCTGTGCTGACGTGGCTTCATTAGTGTTTTTACAGACAGAGATTTTCGTTGTGTAGATGAATGATCTGGTAAAATTTCTTGGGCAGTAAATGCTGCCTTAGCCAAAAGCAATAGACATTCAAAGCACTACAAGTCACCCTAGCAGTTATTTTACCTCTTTCTAATTTAAAAGCAGTATTTCACGTCAAAAAAAGAGACACATTAGAAATAAAACTTTACATTAAAAATATATTATACATTCAGGTCAGAAATGCAGATAGACTTCAATAATCTGAACATGTAATAAGGTAATCTGATGAAGAACCTTACTGCCATTTTTAACTGAGTTGTAACTTTTCAATATTTCATGCATTTAAATACTTTAATGTTAGTTTGTGCCAGATATCAGAAAGGTATTTAATTCAAAGAGTAGCTGCAGTGATTAATTGTTAGTCTAAATAGCTATATATGTAAAGGAATTCCCTTAAAATGCTACTAATAATACAGACAATGCAAACCAAATATTTCAAGGTTTTTAAAGGTTTCTTTTTCCCAAGCCCAAAGGTAAAGGAAACCCACTTAACAGAAATATTGTAATTGAAAATAATTCAATTTACTTTAAATGCACAGGTCATTTAATAACTTTTAGGCCATTTTAATACGCTTTTAATAAATACCTACTGCAAATAGCTTCACCATCTCCACTAAATAAGTTTGCTGGCATTCTACATGCATCTTTATCTTAATATTTTAAACACTACATGAAATATAAAATGATGAAGAGTTGAAACCATTGTCACAGGTTAAAGTATCTACAGACAAAGAGAATAAATCAATGTCTCAGACCTACAATCAGTTGTTATAGATTATCATGATGCAAAATCTGGGCTTTTTTTTTTACCTACTAGTGATTTTAGGGCCTTCATTTTGAGGCTCGATTTATCAACCTGCACTTTGTTTTATCATAGACTGCTTTTAAAAACAAAAAAAAAGGAAAAGGCACTACAAGGTACTTTCTGCTCTCTCTCACATTTATGTGGAAATTCTCCTTTGGTGCAGTGTGTCTTAAGTCTCTCTCTCCTTGCAGCTGCCTATTGTAAAACATGCATCTTTTGTTTTGTAATTCAGATGTAAGCTATATGCAGAAAAGACCATTTCTTACACTCACCTAGTGTGTTACAGCCTTAATTTATATGTGGAACTTCTGGTCACTACTGTAAATCAAATATTACCTATAAAATGCTGCATTCAATTAAAAAAATATTTCTGCTATTTTCTGCATGAGATGGCAACCAATTCTTTCTTCCTAGGTTCTTTTTTTAAAAATTTTATTTCAAATTATATCCAATAACAAAACTGAATATTTGACAATGTACTAGATTGAAAATAATGTCTCACATACAATTAAAAAATAAATAAATTGTAAAACTTGGTCTTTCCATCACAGAATAGCAATACAAATAAAGTTGCCCTGCATGGATAAGACCAATTTTTTCAAGATTTCAAAGTTGAACTTTAAAGTCTAACCGAGGAAAGCAGATTTCATTCTGAAACACGCTTTTGACTAAATTGACATTATCTCAAAGGACATCTGTATAATAAACAGTTTTCTCTAAAACGCACTTACCAAAACTGTAGACAAGACACCTAAACTTCACTCAAGTAAAAAGATACATTTGCTTCCCTTCATTCAGGTCATCCTAGATGCAAGGCTGAAGTAATTCATCAACAATACTGTTACAACAGTGTTAAAAATTTTATTATCTTAAATTGACATCATTTTCTGGAGGACACAAGGGTTAAACTGCAATGAAACATTATACTTGACCACTTAGTTGAATTTCCTTTGAACCTGAGGTATAACTTGTAAGCTTCATGGAAGATGCTATCAGAGATGTTCCAGAGCTCAAAAGCACATACTATAGCACCTTTTCTAGAATTCCTTCTGACAGATGGCATGTCTTATCACACATATCAAATCCTCCTTTTGAAATTAATACCTCACCTCCTTATCACTTTATCACCAGATGTCTCAATTCTAGCACTTCCTTATAATTTCTGCTATTACCGCTGATAAAGCAAGAGCATTAAGAAAAATGGATGACAAATATACATGTTGTTTCCTATTACTGTTATCCCTACCAGTAAAATCTTACATTAGAACCAAATATTTCCAACTATCACATTTTATTTGTGGAAACAGCAACTCAGTTCACCAGTAATTCACAGGCCAACTTTCAAAACTTCTGTCATAGTACAAACCTAACTTATATGACCGCAGATAATTAAGGATAGTTATTTGTTGTCAAGGGTATACTCTTTCTCCAAAGCTTAAAGAAATGTGTGGTAAAGAAGTTTTAAATAATACTTATGTCCAATTAAATCTGCATTACTTCTGAATTTAGAAACATCTGGAAATACATTTATTCAAAGCAAGACGTGCAAAGATATCCTGAAAAGGACAGCAACTTCTGCCTTTTTTTTTTTTAAATTAGAGAGAGTCCCACCCAAGTGGAGCTCAAGCTATCAAAGCCTCACTATGACCCATTAGCCTCATGACCTAAAATGAAAGAAACAAAGCAAGTGCAATAATCTCAATGTCTGCTGACTCTCAATGTCATGTGGCAACATAAAAATCCATACTCTAAAAAGGGAAATTATTAAACCACACAACTTCGTATATTCTATTCTTTTTTTTTCCTCTTATCTAAGAGAAACCCATCTCATCTTACAAACACACTGTGCAGCAATTAAAAAAAAGACTGAAATTTGTGGTTGTTACATTCAAGACTAACTTTTTTATATAATTCCCTTATCAGTACCATCTTTTCCAACCCACACTTGACAAGACTGCAAATGGAAGTAGCAAACAAAACAAAGCATACCTTGAAATGTACACTGCACATAAGGGAAGCTCTGAATAGTGCCAATTGTGCTTCATTTAATTTCTGTTTGATAATTTAATTCTGTGCAATCACTGAAAAATTGAGAGAATTCCTAGAACAGTCAGTGCCTAACCTAAAATATGCTTCCTTCCTAAACTGAAAGACATCAATGTCATTAATTGTAAAATATATTACAAGTACTCATTGGCTCAGAGAACGAATAGGGTTCTCTTTTGGGAGAAGAGGGAATTCTCCAGAAGCAAAGAATTGTGTGAAATTATAGTGCATCACCCAGGTTTTATTGGAGAAACAGAAGATGACTACAGAAAGTCTTCTACAGACAGGAGGCTGATTTTGTAAGGGAAGGTGTCTGAAGAAATTTCAGAAAATTACTGAAATAAAATAAAAAATGAAATGTTAAAGATTTTAAGATAAGCAGATATCCAAAGATGTGGCATACAAATACACACATACTACCACTAGTGTATACACTTCTATGTTAGAATCATGAAGACTAATTTAGCTTAAACTTGTCTGTATATCAATTTGGAAAACAATTTATTTTAATTTAATGTTGGATTATGGAGGTTTTTTCACTGATTTGTCTTCTTTGCTATAAAAAGCAGATCTGTGCTTTAGTCTCTGGTGAGAATTACTCTTGCTTCTCCACACTTCTCTGCAACTGACTTTCCTTGTTTCTCTATAAAAGAGGTGGCCAAACTGTAGTACACATACCACTCATGTCTGCTTCCATGATATATGTTCAATACTGAACTGAGCCACAGCTTCTGGGTCTCACTGTTCTTATAGAGGTAGCCCAGTAATTGCCTCCTATGTCCTGTAAAACCTGCATGAACACAATAAGGAACCACTGCAGTCACCACCTGCATTCAGCAATAATGAATACCTGCACTGCCTCAAGGCAGACCTGCACTTCTGGTTCAGTATACAGGAAAAAGACCAAGAAATGGTGAAGTAGGAAGAACAGGATTAAGACAATAACATACTCGCAGGGGAAGCCAAGTTTCCACTTTGTTGTGAATGAAGGTTCATCATTTGAGTGTGTGCAAGAGAGAGGATGTGGCTGAAGTCTGAAATTGCAGTAAACTTCTGGGGATGCATGAGTGGATAGGGAAGGTTAAGTGCTAGGATTAGACTACAGTCCTCGCTTGGAAGACAGGAACATGCAGTTGGAAAGTCGGGAGGAAAGCCACAGATGAGGCTCTGGCTTTACATGGTTAGAAAAGCACATGAACTGGATGCCAGAAGTTACTGAAGATAATCATATATGCACTAACTAGGTTTGGAAACCCCTGGTCTGTGCCACCTCACCATCATTTTTGTAAGTGTCCCCTTTTGGGGTTCTAATATAGTAACAGTTGTCTTGCGTCTTTTTACCTATTCATCTATTATCTATTCTCTGCCAAAAACATTTTGTCTTGCCTTTCCCTGGCATTTGTATATTTAGTATTGATCTATTTTTTAAACTAATGCACTTAATGGCAGGCTCAACATAAGTAGCACATTTTGAATGTTTAAGGGTATCTAACAATGGCTTACAGAAAATGCTGCACAAAAATAGATAATTTAATAGGAGAATAATGTAAGAGTAAAGGAAGGTTTTATTTAAACATAAATATTATTTGATTTTATGCCTTATTTCAGATTTGACTCAAATCTCAGAAGCATTCAGTACACCACAAATGAGCAGGGTGTCTTTTAAATTTCACTCTAGAGTCCAGTTTGGAAAAGAAAACCTCCTAGAGGCTAAAAATGACATTTTAAAGTTTATTTCATAATGCAATATTAAAAGATGCCATATTCTATGGTGTCCCAGTGTACATGCATAAAAAGATTATGATGTGGGAAGTGTCCCTGCCCATGGGCAGGGGGGTTGGAACCAGATGATCTTAAAGTCCTTTCCAACCCTATGATTCTATGATTATGTGCACTGTTTTATCATGTATATGATACTCAGATACATAAACCAAGAAACACTGAGTCTACACAAATAAGTATCAATATTTCAAAACCCAACACACATTCCTGTATGAATTCCATACTATACCTATATATCTTTTTATGTGTAATGTATAAAAATATACAAAAAGATATAGCATAGTAATAGAATACTGTTAGCCTTAGGTTGGAAGGGATTTTAAGAATCATCAGGTGGAACCCTTCTTGACAAAAGCAGTCTATACAAGATGACCCTGTATCCAACCATAAACATGGTCCTTGGTCAATATTCATTCTAACCAGAGCTTTCCTCCTTTAAAAGTCTGTAAATTGCCTTCTTAATCCTGTTTTTGCAGGATCATAATTATCCTTTCATATTACACTGCTCTGAGTAGAAGCTAGCTAGATTTTGAAGAAAGGCATTCTAAAGTAATTTTGATCATATAGAAACTGTTCTCCCCAATTGTAGGCACCTTTCCTCCATCCTCCCACGTATAACTCAAAAATAACTACAGTTCACACAGCAGATGCAGAATGAGAACTTACAGGCTCAGTTTCCAATTCTACCAAAGGCTTCTTATACGATCTTGGGCATGTGATTCTTTTTTCTGTTCAGTTACTCATGTACAGAGGAGACATGTTCAACGAGTGTTACAAGGACTGAACAGCACCTAGGAGGCATACACTAAGCCTACTTAAGTATGCAAGAAGGCAAGCAAACAAGTTATGAAGCTGTGGTGGCCAGAATACATCGCAGAATATCCCTCACAGTAGGTGGCTCTCTCAGGTCCTGAGCAGAAATTAAAGTGAAAGGAATTATCTTCACAGAAAGGAGATGGAAATCTCATAGACTAATCAAGCCATTTATTTCAACCCAAGAAGCATTCCTGCCCCTTGTACAGTCACTCCGCAAAACCTGTACAGTTTCCAGTGGCTATTACCACTAGGCGTCTAACTCAACAACTTCCCTAAGCAAACAAACAACGGTACAAGACAAACATGAGATTTCTCTTCTAGCATTTCGTAGAGGAAAAAAATAGAATCCCACCTAGCCGAACAGCAGAGACCCAAGTACTCCAGAGCACAAGAAAGGAAATAGGGCCAAGGTCCTATATTCCGAGGCGGCTTTCACTTTCCGTGTCGCTGCAACTCGAGAGTTTATAGCCCTGCTGCGGAGAAGGCACCAGCCATAGCAAAGGAGGAGCCGGGGCGGAGGACTAGAAAGGGAGAGTTTGCCCAGACCTCAGGCCCCGGCCGCCCCTCAGGCCGCGGACACCCTCCGTCCCGGCCACCAAACACCTATTCACCTACCCACCCGTCCATCAATTCATCCAGGCACAGACAAGAGACAACAGAGGCCACGGCAACTAGCCGGAGGGGAAAGGTCACCCCGCGCTCGGTCCCCACAGCCCCCCACCCAGCGCAGAGGCCCCTGGCGCCGACCGGGCCCGCGTCAACGGGGAGCCCCAGCGGCGACAGCAGCCCCGGCCCGGCACCCTGCTCGCGGGCAGGAGGAGGAGGCGGCGGCTGCCGGAGATGGGACGTCCCAGCCCGCCCCTCGCAGCCCGGACACCTACCCACACCATCACCAGAGCGCGGCGGCAGGGGAGTGGCGAGCCAAAGCGCAACGCGGCCCGTCCTCTCCCGCCGCAGCTCCGCAGCCGCTCCGGCCCCCGAAATGGCCGAACAAAGGGAATCTCGCTCCTCCGCCACCGCCCCTCCGATT
>JAOEHY010050785.1:0-14866 GCA_025447955.1 Psilopsiagon aurifrons
CGAATTTTACTCAGCTGACTCAGAGGCTGCTCTCTCCACTAACTCTTTTCTTATGGCTGCTAAGGAAGACCCATCGTGCTCTTTATTTTCATTAAATATGATCATGAGCAATGTGTAAAAATCGAAGATGATTCACTGGGTTTGATGGGGGAAAACCACATGGCTGTGCCATTTTTACCCAGCAAGTTTTTTCACAGTCCCATAGCATAGTGGAATTTTTCAGTAGAAAAAAAAAGGTGGAGGTAACAGTAATGATGTCAGATGATAGTGTCTGAAAGATGAAAGTAAAGTTTTGCCTTACTCATTTTTATACAAGATTTTAGTTTTATCTTAATCATTTTCATTTGCTGCTCAGAAGTTGCTCAAGTTTTAATGCAAGTGCGTGTGAACATCCACAGTCTGTATCCTTCCTGCTCTTCCTTTACATACTAGTTTGTTTAGAGATTCTTTACAAAGCAGAAGATTTTTAGGCAAAGATTATGTTATTTTGTAAAGACCTAGAACTCCTAGTTTCTCTGCCTAATTCTGCTACGAGAAGTCCCCTAGACATCTTCTGAACCTATGTATGTACACATAAAATATGTAAATACAAAAACATTCTTACTACGCCTACCCAGGAATTAATGACAAAGCAACTAAATTACTCATATGTTTTCAAGCAAAAAGCTTTAAGAAATCTAAAGAAAAGCTTGGCATAGGAAAGTCCAGTAGTGATGGCAACTAAAAGCAAATTACCATAGTTACAGTTTTAGTTGTGCTCTGCAATAAAATGAAGCTGATGTGCCCACCTGCCCATCTCTTGGATTGTCTGTCAGTCATACTATGCTTAACTAATTTTGGAGCTATTGTCAAATCTGAAACAGGGCTATAAGTCTCCAAGATAATTGTGATCCTACAGATGCTCTGACAATAAGAGTTTTGGTAACAGGGAGAGATGCTAATTCATGTTGCTCTAAAACAAGAGCAGCCTGAAAAAACTACTACATACATTTTTTTTGAAAGCAACTGCATATACACATTACTCAGTATTTAGCAATGTAGCTCTTACTAAGAAATAGCACATGCTGACTTCTGTAAAATTAAGGGGATCAGAATACACTTTGCAGTTACTGCAGAGTGGGTTGGCTGATGGAATAAAAAGAAGAAATTAAAGGAAACTAAGATGAAGTAAAATGTTAAACTAAAACCAAAACAGGCAGAATTGATACAATCTTAATTAAGTTTCAATACATCCTCACAAACACCTAGACCAGTTAGGATGTTACACATTCACAGTTCAGATGAAACCAAGTTTTCAGAAACCTCAGCTTAGTTTCCTGAGGTTACTACCAGATGTGTGAGTACACCTGGTACAGCTAGAACCATCTCCAAAATCATCTCTAGACTCAGTTCTTCTATGAGGACTTCATATTCATCACTGGCCTTCTTATGACTTTGACCAGATAAATATGTTTTGGTATTCAGTACAGGGACATTACTCCTGCATTTCAACTGCCTACTAAACACAGAAGCCAGCTACATGGTAGAAACAGTTTTTACATGAAAATATGCTTGCTGAAAACAGGAAAATCCCATATCAAACACTGATAATTTTGAAGAAAACCTTGTGAGTTTGGTTCATTTCTATATTTCTTTTATTACTTCACTTGTTTGTGTGTAGGTGTGTAAATTTTTCTGTGCCATGACATGTGCCAAACAGTTTTACACAGAGGTGTCCCAATAGCTTGGGCAGCCTTCTCTGCAACTTCTGCAAGGAAACATTCTATAAGATTGGAAATTTTCATTCCTAAAGCTGATATACTGAAAAAAGTAGTTTCTACCCAAGTCTAAGCTAATGTTAAAGCCCTGCACTTGCAGATTAGCACAGTTCATAGATCTGATGGCCCCGGCAGACAGGCTCCTGGCGTCATGTCAAGGCAGCCCTTGGCAGGGCTGCATCTTGTGCAGAGCCCTTGTGATTTAAAGGCAGAACGCCACACAGTTGACTAATGACCATTAAATTGCTATTGCCATGGTTCATTATGTTAGTCAAAGGGGGCAATGACTGTTTTTCCAACAAAGTGCTCTTAATTTAGTGAAACTAAACTGATACCAATTACAATCCAGGAAGTTTCAAAGGAGATAATAATCTGTAAAATGCTGAAGGGTTGTTGGTTTTTATTGCTAATTTGTGCATGTTTTGACTGTAATCACTGAGCCTTTTGATGTTTCCAGAGGTTCCTGTGGTGCTGCCATGAGAAATTTTGGCAGATTCTGCAGTCCTCAGATCACCAGCAGAAGCACTACTCAATAGCAAGTATTTGGTTTATTCTTTAACTTCACATATCAGAGCATCAAGCACTTTGCATTTGATTTGAAAACAATATGTATCGTTGTCATAATACTTCAAAAAGAGAATTTTAGATGTAAAAGTGAATGGATACTAAAACCTCGAAATCAAATCAATCTAAAAAATAGCTGCATTTTTGTCCTTCCTAGAGTGTGATTTTACAAGAAGACCACTTGTTCTTCCCTTTCACCTTGCTGTAAGAAATGCCAGTATGAAGAAAATTAGCTACACTACACTGTCCTGTGAAGAAATAAATGGAGAAAAAAAAAAGGGCAAAAAAACAATTTCTGCTGCACTAGTTATATGTTTCATGTGTAACTGCAGAAGGAACATTTAAAACTCATTTCTGCAGAGACCTGTTTATAGATACTGCTTGCACAGAATAAGAAAGTAGTTTTGTTACTTCAGGGTGATTACTGAGGATGTGTAAGATTAAGCATCTGCATAAATCTGCTTTGTATTTCAGACACTGTCTACAGCATCATCTATTTTAGGCACATTTTCAACACAGAAATTCAAACTTGCTATTCAGACTTTTCCCTTTCCAGATATCTTACAAAATTCCTACAGCCTCACGGTTCCACCTTAAACTATTCAAAGTACCTGAGTTGCCATGAATACTCTACAGCAACTCAGCCTGACTGTCCAAACCTTGCATGCCAGGAGTCATGCAAAGAGATGCCCAAACTCTTTGTATCTCTTGACTTACATTTGTTAATTTTGTGAGGCAGTGGCAATTATGAATTCTGTTCAAAATCACTAGTGGTGGTGCCTAATTTTACTGCATATAGGGGGCAATGACTAAAGTAACCCATTATCTGAGAAGCCAGAAGCTCCAACTCTACATCCTACTTGGCCACAGGGAGGTTTCAAGCATTGCTCTCATTCCCTGGAGCAGTATCTAAACCCCCCAACTTAAACACAAGGCTGGGACAGAACCTTTTCCATCCCTTCTTAGGGAATCTGGGTCATGGCACCAGCTGTAACAGCGGAAGAAATGGAGTGTGGATATAGATCTGCCAGAGAAGAACGACTCTGACACCTCTACATATTTATTTTATCAATACAGCAAAGCCCTGACACTGATTGTCACCACTTATGAATGCTGTTAAGTGGTCATCTTTCATCCCTGCTCTATAAAAATGAGATTCCTGAGGGGACTTTGCTCCTGTAAAAACTGTTCCTGTCAGCCCCTTAGTTTATCACACCAGACAGCTAGCTCAGGTAGAGGTCCCTATGGGCTTCTCCAGAGCTCTATCCTGGAACAGCGCTCCTCAGAAAACCAAAGATCCAGGCCAACACAGCCTGAACGCCTCAGTCATGCCTGCGTTGTCATCAGGGGCAAGGTAATGGTCAGGAACAAATGAAAAAGCAGACAGTAAGAAAAGTGCTGGTGAGGATCAGGTGCAAAGTCTGTGGTTGATTAAAGAGACCTTATATAAAACGGAAAAAGTGTTCAAATGAAACCATTCATAGCAGTGCCTTGTTGGACTCCTGTCACCATCAGACCCTACAGCTTTACCGAGCCCTGAAACAAAAAACAAGACTCAGAGAGTCTCTGAGACAGATACAGTCCTCTGAATGGGCTACTTATAAACACTACATTCTCCATTTAAGAAATTAACTTGTGAAATTAAAACCCCTACTTCTACTGCTTCTATTTTACCACAACTGAATTCATGATTTTAGAAAACAAAACCTAACCAGCTCACAGTATTTCAGGGTCTTATCCATCTTACTGTGCAGTGCTGAATTATGCATCTACTCTGCTGAGTATGTTTTTATTTCACTTTGCTTAGTGTTCTGTGATCTTGCTTAGATTTACTTGCATGGATATCCTCTGAAAGGGCAAGTGCTAAAGACAGCACATTGCTAGAAAATCAGTAGCCATGTTACAAAAGTCTTTGCCCATTCTTTTGAAAAGCCTGCTACTCTACGTACTTAAAAATTGTATCTGATGTGGTTGTATCTATCCGTAGGTCTTTTGATCCGCTCTTAATTAATGAGAAGATGACAATCAATTTCATTTACATCTAACAAAAAGCATATTGTTAAAGTTTGTCATACCCATTTGAGTTAACCTTCTTGCACGTTAACACAAAGATGTAACCTTTTCTGCCTTACTGCTGCTGGGAGCACTAATCAGTAAAGTTATTCCATTTTAACATTTGAATTAAGTGTCAATTAAAAACGAAGAGCTGAAATGTCTGCATAACTCATGTTTCTCAGGATGCTTATTCCAAGCAAAGTCTACAAAAGTCTTAAAATACATTAGGATTCTGATGTTTTGCTATGGGCAAAGCCTCATCAAAGCCATGAAATGGAGCTACACACCTCTCTGCAGGGCTAAATCTGTGTTTTATCACTGATTTATCTGTTTCTGAGTCAGAGACCTACAAGAGCAAAAGCCTCAGAAAAGATAGGGAAGGCCAACTTTACTTTCTTACGTTCGCATCCACCAGCACTGTCAGTTTTTTTTGCCCAGGAGAATTTAAATTTGGCCCTGTGGTTAAAGCAGAGGTTTCTGACATCCTCTATGGAACAAAAGAGCTTGTTTATTTTCCCTGGATTCAAGAAAAATCCTGTTGGCTGCCAGAGATGAACTTCCCTGGGCAGAACAAACTGACTTCTTACCAAGTTCCATAATAGTTACTTGACGGGAAGAAAAGTCCACGTTGCCAGATGCTTGATTCATTTCTCATTTTAAAAATAGAATATCTTTTTTTAAATGCAAACTAATAAGGGAACAAAGAAAGAAAATTACTTACATTCTAATTATTCCTGCATAGTGGAATTAACTAGGAATTTTCTAACGAAACATTTTTCAGGGGAATTAACAAAGCATCAGACACAAGTGGTTCACAGAAACATTTTGGTTTTGACTATTTTTCCCAAAACAGAAACAGGATGCTGACAATGAGAAGCTATCCTCCTTAGTGGTCTACTAAAGAGCTCTGGTCTCCTTGCATGTGGCTTAGAGGCAGCCCCACTCTGTGGGTTGTCCAGTGACAAGTATTTTGTAACCCCACATCAACCTGTAGCAGAGCCAGAGGTTAATGACAGCCCAGCTGTGCTGGCTGCTCCTCAGGCTCCCTTCTGCATGGGGAGAAGCTACCTTTATTCTGGGAAAAGGTCTCCAGCTGTCCCAATACCAGAAACTTTCCAGAAACCACTCTCCTTTTCAGGTTCAGCAAGTGGAGTCCTTGGCAGGGTCCAGAATCCCTGATATTGAGTTGCTTTGGAAAATGGGGAGGGAGACAAGGGGGAAGTATTCCTGCAGACAACTTTTTGTGTTTGATCCGTAGAAACGTTTGGAGTGTCTGTGCAAATGATATCTTGAGCCTGAACTAGCTCTAACAGGTCACTTGCTTCGCCTAGCTCCTTTGAACATGCTACTATTGCAAACTGTACTCTCACACTCTAAATGAGCACTATAACTATCTCCCGGGACCGTTCCACAGTCCAAGGGCTTAGCTGGGAACTACCAATGACTAGCTAGCTCCTTTCTTAATAAAGCTGAGCATCTGTTTTGTAAACATTTCTGCTAATCACATTTTCATTTTATAACTTGGTCTGCAATTCTGGATTATGCAGCCTAATTTACCATTAAAGGGTAGATAAAATGATGACCAAATGTTTGTATTTACAAGAGGTCAGATAAAGAGGAATACTTATTATTCCAAGTCAGAAGAAATTCAGATGGAGTCAGGAGATCGTCCACCTAACACCTATCTCTTCATAGCTGGTTATTTGTACTGCATGATTTTGGCATTACAGCACAATATAGGGCCTGGCATTACATGGAAAATAAAACCTGTAGAATAGAATGGAAGAATGAGGAAGAAAATAATTTTACTCAAAACAAGTCCCCACTCAGCTACAAGAGGCATAACCCCCTGGCAGTAAAGGAATAGTGGGCTGGATACTGTGGGCCAGTAAGACAGATCCTCATCCCTACTTACAGGAGACTTATAGCAGCTGGGATTAGATAAACACTTTTATGTAGTGCTTTGCTGAGAACATCTTCCTTCTTGCAAATCACAGGCATCAATCAAGGCATGAGGGTTTAATTTTTCCAGTTACATAATTTGAGCAGAGCTCCAGTTAATAGCTAAGATAACAGTTAAAAGCATGGGTAAAGAAAAGGGAACCGCATTTGCAATCAAGATGGTGTTTTAAGATGAAAGGTAAGCAAATTATGTGATTTTAGCGTTTCAGACGAGTCTCCCATGACACTGGACACTTACTGGTTTTCTATAAATTTATGTCCCTTTACATTTATTCCTTTCTTCCACAGTTATTTTAGCTCAGTTTAGTCACCTACCTCAGACCACTGGCCTGCACCAGGAGCAAGTGCTGGGAAGTGCTTATGGATGTCAGAGCAGCGCTTCTTCTCACCCATACTTCTTGCTTTGGCTTTTCTCCAAGCTGATCAGGTGCTGATTCCCTGTCAGCTCTGAGATATCTCAAGCTAATAGTTGTGTTTCACACATTTTATTTTATGTTTTTTTAATTACTCGTCATGTCAGGAGTTGAGGTGATTTTATTGGGATTGCAAACACTTCCAATGCTCCCCTTTTAACCTGCCAGGGAGGCAATTCTAGGTATGAGACTGTTGTATCTCCCAGCTTTAGCAGCAAATAAACACATCAGATACTGAACTGGTATTTTTTTATGTTTCTGAGCTGCCCGTTTTCCTGCTACATTTGGGCTACTCACTGTTACTTCCTTTTTGTGCAACATGTTCTATCATGGAAAAATGAACTGGTTTTGACTGAAAGTGCTGCTGATACAATGCACTGCTCTAAGGAAAAAAAAATCAAACCCAACCCAACAACAAAAACCAAACCAAACCAAATCAACAAACAAAAAAATAACCCCAAACCAAACAAAAGCCAACCAAAAAAAAACCCCAACAATCAACAAAAAAACCACACCCTGCATCTCTCTCCCCCCCCCCAAAAAAAATAAAGAAGCTAACAAAGCTGAAGAACACTAAGAAATGAAATGTTGTAGGAACAAGCACCTGTGTGATACCATAATTATCATGTGTAAGGGGCAAATTCTATCTTAGGACTCATTAAAGCAAGCAGTCCCAGAGCATGAAAGCCAAAAGCATAACTTCACTGATGAAAGGCAAGTGTCTATATTCAACACCTTCTTCAGCCAGACCTACATCTTCAAAACATCTGGAATATCTGTGGCTTTTACCCTGGATAATACTCAGTGGCACTAAAAGACAGCTGGATCACTTCTGTTTGAGTAAAGGGTAGTAAGTATGGCTGCTGAAGCTCAGCAGGGTCTCTAAGCCTGGGATCCTCAGCCTAAACACCTGCCTGTCCACTGGCCCTTTACAGGGCGCTGCTTTTTCTCTGCAGTTGCCTTGATCACTTCTACTGGCCACCTCCTCCTTATTTCTGCCTGCTTGCTGCCCAGGTACCTGCTTTAAAAAGAACAGCGATACCCAGCTGATCATCAGAAGAGTAGAAGTAGGATTTACACCTTCTTTTCCTACAGGGTATTTAGTTTAGTGAACCTCAGAGGCAATGGGAAAGAACTTTTAGAAAAGCAAATACATAAACTAGTACTAATGGATGATATCCCACAATTATTCAGTGGGAGCAAAATTTGATTTTTAAAGTGCAAGTTTGCTCTGAAACACGACTGTAAATCACCTGGTAAACAGAGCAGATCTGTTCTGAGTGTATTTTGAGTCACGTCAATGTTTTCTTTAGGGTGAGAAGGCTCTGCAGACAGGTTGCATAAAACATTCAATTTAATCCCTTAGTTGACGGTAAGATAAGAAACTAATCTTGAAATTATACAACCTTTAGTGCATCAGCCTCTCCAAGATATGACACAGACTTATAGACTAAACATTATTTCAAAAATCAGTATTTTGTCCTTGATTTGAGTAGCAAAGAGCTTAGCAATTTCTATCTGTACACTGCAAAGAAAAAATGGCTTTTCAACTGGTTGCAAACTCCCCCACCTTTTTATTTACATGCTCGACTTTAAACACATCAGGAAAACAGTTCTAAAGTTTCCGCAATAAAACCTCATGCAGTTAATTTCTTTTCCCAACACCCTCCTGAATCAGCTCTTGAAGCAGGAGAGAGAGAGAATTCATTCTGGGGGAGAGATAAAGAAAAAACATTGCTAATAAGAGCATTTCTCCTTACAAAAGGATAATTTGCAGAGCAGTAACTCAGTTTTTGCTGCATAAATTACAAAATATTTAGTATTTAGTTATGACAAGCCTGTTACATGCTACCTCCTATTCCTCTGCTCTTTCAGATTCCAGACAAAGCAACTGGAAGGAATAAATGTGGGGAACCTTGAAGTTATCTCTAATGGCCCCCAAGAGTAAATGACAGTGCTCAAAAGCAATGTTTTATTTCTTTGCAACACTTCAACAGTAATAACTTCTGGAACACATTTCCTTCCAAAATTATTTCTTTTTTTAAGATTGTATAGGGGTGTCTTGTCGCCATCACTGAACTATAGCAACCCTGCCATGAAACAAGACTGTAACGCAATAACAAACAAAAGCCCATGAGGCATCAGAATACAGCGTCCAGCTAAAAATGTGGGGAGAATGCCTTTTATCTACCTTTATCAGGCACATCCAAATTAAAATACGGGCAAGGCTAAAGACTTACTCTTACAGAGGATGCCAGAACAGTTCTAATGATAAGAGGCTTTGGTTTACAGCTCATCTATAAGGCAGTGTCTCTTTCAGCACAAGGATGTTTGAATTTGTGGTGAAGTAGCATGTCAGGGGAAGGAATGGCCAGTACTGCTCCCTGGAGCACATAGGACAGTATTAGAGTCATAGAATCATAGAACGGTTTGGGTTGGAAAGGACCCTAAGATCATCGAGTTCCAACCCCCCGCCATGTGCAGGGACACATGTGCATGGTCACACTAGACCATGTCACCCAAGTCTTAAGAACTTTCTCATAAAGCCACGAACCAAGCTTGCACCTGCTTACTTGATGAGCTAGGAATATTGCAGCCTGAGATGGACAATGCAGAGTCTAATTCTTCGGGCAGACAAAAAAAATTCTATTTAAAGCATTATACACCAAAGACCAAAAGAAGAAGGGCAGCCTGTACAACAAAATTAACTCCTTCCTAGAAAAAAGAGAGAAACTGGCCACTACAAAGTATTTTTCTTACAGTAAGCAGCACCACAGTGCCAGTGCATAGTGCAAAGGGAATGGAAAAGAGATGTGATGCAGGTAGAATACAAAAGGAAGGTATAAAAAGAAAGAATTAATCTGCAATAGGAAAGAATGGCTGCATTCAAAGAGCAGGTTCTACCCTAACAGCACTATCCTGTTTACATTTTATGGAAATTATTTTAGGAAAAAAACCCATAAACTCCTTCTAATTGGACTAGAACATTTCCTTATTTTCACAGCAATTCATGGAACATGCTGGTTTTGCTCTAACTAGCTTTAAGATTTTTCAGCTTGACTATATAAGTAATTTTAAGTGTGTGCACAGGAACACGGAATTCAGTACCATGCCTTTTTGGTAAGCATTATCCTCTACCAGACAGGATCAGCAAAGCCCAGCTGTCTGTACAGGCTACACTGCTGGCATAAGAGAATCACAAGCACAGATGTACACAAGGAACAGCCTACTTTAGTGAGAAGGCTTGACAGCTGTTGCTGTGAAGTTATGACTACTGCAAAAGTGTTGCAGAAAAGTACAAAATGGATGCACATACATGCTTAAAATAGAAAACTTTTTAGTCTGCATCTTTGGTACATTTAAATTCAATGTTTTGCTACTTATTTTGCCATTGTACAATGTTAGTTTTACACTGAAGCAATATATACTTTCCACTTTTTTAGCTTTCTAATAACTGAAGACTATCAGATTTTTCAGCAGAACTGCTTTCTATTAAAAAGTGTCACACTTGAAATAGTCATTTCTTCTGTATGAATAAAATAACATTTAGGGTCTTGTTAACATTCATACTGTGAGAACAAAAGCACCTCAAATTCAAAATTGGTTTGAGGTTTGCAAAAAGCCTAGGCTATATTTGCAATCAACACCACCTTCAGATATATTGAATCTTCTCAAGTCCCAAAGACCAGAACACTTCCACAGGCTGTACTCTTCCTTCAGGGGTAGCAGTGTGAAATCAATGGAAAACTTATGCCACATGAATGCTACAAAAATCCCAATATTATAATCTGAAACAGTTTTCCTGGCAATATAAATTATAAAATAATATTTCAAATATTACTATTCATATATAAAAGTATTTTTGTCATTTCTAATATTGAAACAAGTCTGTTTTGAAGTATTTTTTACTGCACTGAAAAAGCTTCGATATAGTGATTGTTGGTGTATCTATCACCTGAACAATGCTTCACTTTAGCAGCTGAAAAAGTTCCACTAAAGAAACACTACTATCCATACCAGTAAATGTAAATAGTAATCACAGCCTTTATTTTTGGTGTTTTATATCTTGAATAAACTATCTAAAACTCAGTAAAGACAGTCAGCTAATACTGAGTTTAAGTTTGCAACCCTTCCCTCCCAGCATTTATAATTTATTTACCACAATTTTCCCATTTTTTTAATATGTGGGCTAATCTGAGTCAAAATAATTATCTTCTATTAACAGCTATAATATAAATAATTGTTTTAACTGACTAATTTTAAATTACATAAGTCAATATAGTCTGTTTTAAGAAACAAAACATAAACAAAAATCTTACTATTCAGTATACTTAGACCCTCCTTACTCCTAGAATTCACTCACTGGCTAAAATAATTCCACTCCCATAACCAGCAAGTTATTTGTTTAAATTGGTGGTTTTCTTTCCTCCAACTTCTCCCACTTTACGGCATACCTGGTGTCCTCAGTCCTGATTAGGCTTTTGCTTTCAATTAAAAAGGTCATTTTCCCTCCAGAAAATAGGAAAACTAAATACTTCACGCATCATCTTTCCATTCAAAACACCTGCATTTGCATTGTGCTCCAATATACAGAAGCAGTCTCCAGCCCAGCCTCAGGAAACTTTCAGCCTGGAAAATTCTAGATACCTTAGAAGTAAAAAATAGACAGAAGTATTAGAATTTTAGCAGGGAGACCTTTTCAAAAGGTGAGCAGGCTGGAGAGCTGCCATCGGGAGAATGGACCCATTCTCCAGTTGACTCACCTAGGGCTTTCCCAGTATCTATGACAGCTTTCCTTGGCCTGGAATTCACATAGTCAGTCTTTGCCAGGGAGCATGATGCGTTTCCTGATCTGCTTCCTTATCTGCAGTGGGCTGCGGTGTCAAAAGCTTGGGACAAAGGCTAGGCAGTCCAGCAATGCTCCTTCCAATGCTCACCTATGGAACTCACAACATTTATTTTGAACACACAGACATCCTATAAAGGTCCTTGTTGCATGCCACCTCAACAACTATGTTCCATTTTTTCAGTGTTTCGTGCAAAAAATGCCTTGACTTGGACTAAGTATATGGACTTAGAAAAATTCAGAAAATTTAATTGTAAGTCACTTCTAAATACAGGATTTGGTCATCCAAATCATTTAGGCTTTCCGACAACTTCAGATACTATCTGTCTGTGTTTATAAAGCGGGATCCTGCAGCAGTGGCCCCAGCCACGTCCAACCTGCGCATGAAGGCAAGGGTTGGGCATGCCTAGCCACCCTTCCTTCACTTCCCCCCATTCCTTGGTTTCTTCAAGAAAACAATGCAAGTGTAGAGCACCAAAAGGATACAAAGGATTTTACTAGGTCTCCCTCTTCAACATGGAGATGACAAGAGCAGTAGAGAATATCCACTGCTCAGTTTAAATCGAATGTCATTGCCTTAAATCTTCATCTGTTGAATAAGGGCAACAGTACTTTCTCCATGCTCTTTGTCTCCAAGTCATACCAGTATATGTAACACTAGCAGGAGGAGGTACAATGAATTACAGCTGCCAAAATAGAGACATGTAGCAAAGTACTTAGCTCCTTATAGGACCAAGTTCTTCAAAGTAAAGATCTGGATTTTGATGAGTCTTCTCCCATTCAGACTTTTTTTCATTTCAACTGCAGTAAAGATATTGTTATATCTGATTTCACTTTAACTAAGTATTTCTCAGTCCATGATCAGTTCTATTTTAGACTGTTATAAAGTTTATTTAATTTTAGATGTATACTAAGCAGGGTAACATAATTGAACACGTTAAAGCCTGCTTCATCCTAATATTAAAGTGTTCCTTTGATTTCCTGAAGGTTTAAAAAAAAAATGAACCTAGGAAAATCCATGTAAATTTTTCACACTTTTTTTATCTGCACTCTAAAAACACAAGTGAAAAATTGCCAAAGAACAAGATTCTACATTCAGTGTGCTGAACACCACTGGGGTTTTTGGTTTGGGTTTTTCTGGGGGGGGATAACAAGAGATTATCATCACACAATCAAAACAGTTTGTGTTGAAAGGGGCTTTAAAGATCACACAGATCCAAACCCCTGCCATGGGCAGGGACACCTTCCACTGGACCAAGTTGCTCAAAGCCCCATCCAACCTGGCCTTGAACACTTCCAGGGATGGGGCAGCCACAAATTCTCTGGGAAAACTGTGCCAGTGCCTCACCACCCTCACACAGTGAAGAATATTTTCCTGATCTTTAACCTAAATCTACCCTCTAACTTTAAAGCCATTAATGAATACCTATTATCATAGAGCCTGAGGGGAAAAGCTCTAGTAGAGGCATAAAAAGGTCATCTCATCCATTCACTGCTCATTGACGGAATTACAGCATCATTCATGTGGGGTGTCTGGTTATCCTGGGTGTCAGGGCCTCTGGTGATGAAGTCTCAGCAGCATTCTAAGGAGGCTGTAAAACTGATTCACTTTAGTTAGTGTTAGGAAACTTTTCCTGGTGTATAATCTGAATCTACTTTGTCGCAATTTAAGCCCATTAACATATGTCCTAGCTACCATGCACTTAGACAACAGAGTAGTCAATCTTTCCTGCTTCAGTGTTCTCCCTCGCTAATTCCCTTCTTTCAGGTGTGCAAGTTCCTTGATTTCTTCAAATTTTTATGTAAGCTCTGCTTTGAAATGTCTGATCAGAACAATCACCTCCTTCTAGACCCTATTTCTACAAATGAAGCAGCCTAAATCTGAAAACTGTATTCCAGACAACACTCCCCAGTACAGTACATAGAAATATTATGCTGCTAACTTCCTCATACATCACAAAGTGATTTAAAAAATAGGTCAAGATATCTGATATCAGTTGCTTATTTCTTATACACAGGGCTAGTTATCTTGCCATACAACAAGATAGACTAAATTTGACAAGATCTACTTTTGGTAATTTCATGTTATTATTACTCGACTCCTCATTTCCACTTTGATGTTTACAAGGAGTAGATCTGATTACCCACTCAAGTGCTTTTCAGTGAATTAAGGCTGTTTGGGCCATAATTTTCTCTTTTAATTCCTTCCTGTCATTATCCTTTTTAAAAGACTGTCAAAATACTTGCCATGATAAATGCTGGGAAATTCAGCCCCTTCCATGAGTTGCCAAAGGGCTCCTTATTGATACAGTAATTTCTTTGAATATTCTAGAATGCAGTTGAGTTGGCTTACATGATTTGAAAAGACCTGACAGATTTAGGGATTCTAACCCATTCTTTATCACAGGTGTTAATTGTACCACACATCAGTTCAGCATTGACCTTTTCAGGAGACTGATGTAGAAAAAGGCATTAAAACATTTCAGCCTTCTTGGAGTCATTTGTTGAGAGTTATTCTTCTTTTCTATATAGCAGACTGATATTTTTCTTAGTCTTTCTCATCAATTTTTTACTGACGAACGAGTTCTCATCACTCTTGATATCCCCTGCTAATAGCACCATGTTTTGAGAGGCTGGACTTCTTATGCAGTTCCTGTATTTCCATAACACTCCTTTTGTCTTCACTGGTCTCATTTTCTGTATGCTTCCTTCTTGTGACTGAAATTAATAAATCTAAAAATGTAGACATGTTCATCTTCCTTTACAATTCCTGTCCTCCTTCTACCTTTGGATCACTTGAGCCAGTGTTATTCTTGCATTTTGTCTGAGAAACTGCTAGCCTGCCATTTTAACTCATTTTTCCTTTGGTTTTGGTTCCTCTGAGATTGCCCATTTGTTGTGGTTTAAGCCCAGCTGTAACTCAGAACCACGCAGCTGCTCTCTCACTCCCCCTCTTCCTTCCCTCCCTGCTCCCGGAGGGATGGGGGGGAGAATTGAAAGAATGTAACTCCCATGGGTTGAGATAAGAACAATTCAGTAACTGAGGTATAACACAAACCACTGCTGCTACCACCAATAATAATGATAAGGGAAATAACAAGGGAAGAGAACACAACCGCTCACCACTGGCTGTCTGATACCCAGCCTGACTGAGCAGTGATCTCGCCCTTCCGGGTAACTGCCCCCTTTTTACATCCTGGGCATGACGTGCTGTGGTATGGAATACCTCTTTGGTCAGTTTGGGTCAGATGTCCTGTCTCTGCTTCCTC
>JAOEHY010050786.1:0-33711 GCA_025447955.1 Psilopsiagon aurifrons
CCCAAGGCTATGTCCAGCCTGGCCTTGAACACCACCAGGGATGGAGCATTCACAGCTTCCCTGGGCAACCCATTCCATAATTATTTACAGATGTTGCAAGGGAGTTAAAAAGATGAAGTGACAAGACCACTGGGATTAGAATTTAGGATTCCTAGCTTCCAGTCTTCCATTCTTACCAAAAAATAATATTTATTCTTCTGCAACTGTTAGCTGTAACAGTTGCATTCTCATTTTTTCACATTCAGGAATTAGTTCGGTCACTGACTCACAGCATCAGTCAGTACTATTCAATAAAGACTGGTGCCATGAAGTCATTTTACTGCAAACAGCAATATAAGTAAAGGTAGAGCTTGTTCCTTTTTTTTGGTCTTTCATAAGAAACTTGCTAATATGTTAGAAGAAGGTCTGAAAAATTGCATGGAATTAAGCTATAGAGCGAACACATAAAGAGTAATTTTTAATATTAAAAATTTCCCAGAATATCTTCTGCTTTTTAACTTAGATAAATCTTTACTTTTAGCATAAGTTGCAAGGCAGTAGATGGTTTGAAATATATTTATTACCATCAGAACTTCTAGGCTGTATTTATAAAACTCCTGAGCAGAAAGGAGATGACACAGTAAATCTCCTGTAACAATTACTACAGCTGTATGGTTTATGCATTCTACTGGAACATACCACAAGTGGCAGAGCAAATGCAGTAAGAAGGGACAAGAAAATGGGAATGTGTTCCATGTTGCAAACAAATCTATAGAGACATGGTCCAAACTGGAGGTAGCCCTTCTCTGAATATTAACCAGACTATGACAGTGACAGAACTTCATTCTCCTTGTCCTTCCATCCATAACAGTGGTGTTTAAGCCTTACAGCATTTTGAATGTTTGAAAGGGGATTTCCTGTGGATCTTGTAATATCTTTTATGCAAGAAAACTTCTCTTTTTAAAGCTTGGTTGGCTGTTGGTAAAGACTATTGCAGCTAAACTGTATTTGAATTTGGTTCAGAATTTTGTTGCATTTCAAAAATGTTAAAATTAGTCTTGTGTGCATTCCTGTGGGAAAAAAATGTTTTCGATTTAAACCACCTATAATGCTCGTAAACATTATTTGGATAGCTAAACCCATCTACTTGCTAGTTTAGGGCTAATGTCAGTTTAATTTTATGTGCTCCAAAGGCCCACATTTCCTTTGTTTTATTTATAGATTGGTTTTCTCGACAAACACATCATATTATCTTAACCTGTTTGTTGGGTTTGTCTTTTTTTTTTTTTTTTTTTTAATTAGGATAAATTTGATCTTTCTACTTTGCTTGAACAAAATTTGACCGCATTAATACCCTGTTATCCAATCTATTTGCGAGTGTTTTGGATTATGTTTCCTTGTGAAATAGTCTGATCTGTGGAAGTAGTTTGTTTTTTAAAAAAAAACATTTGGAAAGAAATTATCTGTTTAGGTTTGAATAGTGCATAATTCTCTGCCCTTGATTACATTAGTGCATCTGTGTTAAGACAGAAAAAGTGAAAACTGAAAAAGGCCTTCTGTAAGGCTTGTAAATGGAATCTAATGTGGGAACTTGTATAGGCTTACTTAAATAAAATAGACTTAAAATCATGACAATTGATTTTAAGACTCAAGAAATGCATACCCCAATGAAATACACGTTATATAATGTTAGAAATGTAAACAGCTGCTACTTTCAGGTTTTTAAAGGCTGAGAGAAGTATACAATTTCCTGCAAATCAAGTATATTTTCGTGGTATGTATGTGTGTAAGTGGAGACTTTACCATTGCCAGATTTTTATCCAATAAATGCTTTTAACCATAGGTGTCATCACCACAGTCTTGATGGTTCAGTGTTCAGTTTTCTGTGGAGTGAAATCTGTCATTTCCGTCAGGAAGACTTTTATAAAATAGGAGCCTGTTTGTCTCAGAGAAAGCTGTTTGTGGCTTTGTTTTGTTAGATCTCTTCTATCTGGGTATTTTTAACAGGAGATTAGACAGCTATTTTGTGTTAAAGTCCAGCAATTCTGCTAAAGCAGGTTGGACTTGATCTCTGGATGTCCTTTCCAAGTCTGTGTTCCTGTGGTGCTGATTGTACAAGAAGGAAAAAAATTCACAATAATTGTGAAACAGCAATCTGGAATCTTATGCAGCTTTAGTAGTTTACAATCAAACTCTGCTTCTCTGAAAAAAATAAACAACTAAAAAATCCAATTCTTCAGTCATGGATAAAAACATTGTAATAAAATTAAAATTTCATTTCATTATCATAAAATATTAGATGTATGTTTAGAGTGGAGGGTTTGCATTTATTTTACAGAAAATATAATATTTTCAGATATTGGAAAAACACGTATAATTTGGCAGGTTTTGTTCTGTATTACATATGCAAAGTAGGGTCTAGCCTGTTAAATTTTTAATAGTGATATGACAACTATTAAATAACGTTATTTCTCTTAGTATTGTATATGCTAGTAATGTTAGCAAGCTCCAACACACATTTACAGATATTTATGTAGGAGCAAAATGTGCTTACAGCTGGTTTTAAAGTCAATGGAAGAATGTGATATTTAAGCAATACTCTCATTAATCAAGGCAATGACTTTCACTATAATTATAAAATATTACATCTTTTTTTGTTATTCATTGCCCTAAATTCTGTAGTTCAGGCTGTAATTCAGGATTAAGGAAAAAAAAATCCATTATAGATGCTTGCTGAATTTGTTGTGTATGTCCAGATAGCTACTGACCGACTGTTGTAATATACTTAAAACAGCCAGTTAGAGTTCAAGATTAAGTAAAAAGTACAGTTCCACTAGATTTTATAATTTTATGTTAATTTTTTTTTTATTGATAAATCAAGCATTTTGTAGAATTTCTTTCTCTGAGATAAAGAAGCTGGTGGCTAGTACATAGAACAATTAAAAGGGATAATTTTCCCAGCTTTTGCCCTTGCTTTGGAATTGTGTGGGAAAGTGACTTTAGTCCTGCTTTTTTCACTTTGATACTAAAGGAGGAAAAGTCATGTTTTGCCGCCAGTAGATTTTGCCACTGGTTCCAAGGTCATGGACATAAATTTTCTCTTAATGTCAGTTTCTTAGTGTGTCAGATTAACCCTATCTGTTTCAATGGCAATAATTCTTCCAACCAAAGCTATGTGAACTGAGATTTGAAGGGAAGCTTTTTCAATGGAAGGTGCCACGTGTAATTTTGAGTGTTACTAAAATCATATCTGCCTGGCATAGGTCATAACTTTTTTACTAGGGAAGAAATCAACAACTGAATCATACCTTCATGATTTCTGAGCTTTTCCTCATCTCATAAATCGACAGTTACCCACCCTTATGACACAGATATAAAGTGTGACAAATATTATCCAGAGTTTTACAGCAGTTAGCTCAAAATCACTCAGAGATATTCAAGTGACAGTTAAAATTGCCTTTGCGACTCGCTAGTTCCATAATCAGCTCAAAAGAACATTGTAGTTCTCTTAAATTTCAAATAGTATTTAGAAGTAAACATTTTAAATGACTGCAAATTCTAAATTTGAAAACTTAAAAAATGACCTCTATAGTGTGGAAATTACTGTGGGCCATTGTTTGAACTCCTGAAATGTGCTAAAGCAAATTTCATATTGATTTCCATTGAGAAGGCATATTACTTTTCACAGAAAATGATCAAAAGCATCAAAGTGGATATGGTATATTAATAATAAGAGGTGGGACAGTGAGGGTAAAAGAAGATGGGACATATACGGTTCAAGGAATTCAGCACTTTTCATTTATGCTGGAAAAAAATGTAAATTATGTCATCCTTGCATCCTAGTGCAAAGTTATCAAACAGGCATTGCTAAGTGATCTCTCTGACATTAAAATGACTGGAATGTTATTTCCGTCTCATTCTTTTCTTTTGGAAAACTTACAATATCTTATTGCAAATGAAACAAAAATCCACATATAATGGTGTAAGAAACAAAGATCTGCTCGTAATCTCAGCGATGGATTATTGCCATTCTATCTCAATGCTAATTGAAATCCAGGATGTTTGTATCAAAGCTGTTATGAGACACTTACATATAACTTTCTGCCCCACTGGAAATGTAATCTTTCTATTGAACATTTTGTCCTGGTAAATTCCATCTGCCATTGGAATAGGCATTTTGCATTTGAATCAAGATGGTTGCTATGTTGGATCAGATGATATGGTGTATACTCCAGTTGTCTTTAGATGAAATTGATCCTTTACTGTGTTGAACATAAGACTATGAATTTTTTACACCTAATTATCTTATTTTTTCATCTAGATGGGTTTTGGAATGCACCACTTTTTGATCTTTGCATATATCGGTGTGACAGTTATCTTAAAAAACCAGTTGTTCCTTAGATAATAGTACATTTTAAATATTTATTTGCATTCCTTTTCTAAATAAAACATAATAAGATCAGTGTTTCATTTATTAATAATGTATTTGATAATTTTATAGAAAATAATATTTGTTAACATATTAATCACTTTTGCAGCAGTAAAGGAATAACTCTATGTATAATTACTCAAACTTGATGGAGTAAACTATTTGTTTCTAAATACCTAGAAACTAAACTATGTATTCAAAATTTTGGTCATTTTACTCATAAATAATCCCACTGACTTCAGTGAAGAGAGGTACCATAAAACTGAATGGAAGTTGCAGTGTGTTTATTTACCTTTAGTGTTAGAACTCTTCACCTTTCTTTGCAAATGTGGGTTGTTGCTTTTTTTGCAATATAAGGTAAATTATACCAACTGTCTCTACAAAAATCAGTATTTTTTTTCCTCTTTCGTTTGACATGTATATATGCTCTAAGCATTTTCACTTCACATCAAGTGTGTAGATTATTTGTGAAAGGAAAAAATAGGAAGAGATCTCTGGCTATGGAATGGATAATGTGAAAGCATAAATAGCAGCTACTCTCTGCAGGTATGAACCTGTTCTTATTTAAATCGATGGAAATTTTGCTGCTGACGGCAGTCAATGCAGGATCAAGTCCTCGAGTCTTTCTGAAAATCAATTAGATGCGTTCTTTATAGGCCTTCATGCCTTTGAACATGTGTCTCTAAATGACTGTTGGAAGCCAATCAATTAGATATTTGAGTTTATTTTATGAAAATAAATTCCACAATGTTGTGTAAAATGAAAGAAAATGCTTTAATTTACTGCTTTTGATTTATCCAAAAAGATTAAGCTCTATCTGTGATTGTCAGATCGCCTTGTTTTATTTACTGAAACATGTATGACTCAACAGAATGCTGATGTGACTGTTAGTGTATTTGAATTGTTTCTGCACTGAAAAATAGTGCTGCTACTAGGAAGCTGAGAGGTGAGATATTGCTATGTCAGGCATTGGGCTGAAATACGTTTGAAATAGACCTCTTATATGGCACTGTAGCAATTGAAAATTCTGATTCAGTGTCTGCTAAGAAAATGTTGGAAATCCTTTTAGAAGTTTCTTGATCAATACTAAGTTTGTCAGTAATAGTGGATAACACAATATATATAATCATTAAAGAAAAATAAACAATTTTAAATGTAAAAAGTGTGGCTTATACTGATTTGGATTTATTTTGAATCTTCTGTTGTTCACAGGAAATTCAATGGTGGCTGAAGAGTACACGAAACAAGCTGGCAGATGCTACAGCATAAGGTTTGCATAAAGCTAATTTTTCCATTTTCCCATTTTCATGTGCTGCCTTTTCGGCTCAATAATCTGTATCCTTAAAGTGCATTATTGTTAAATGTTACATTGACCAGGAGATTGTATAGTGTCATGTTATATCTTACACTGTGCTGTACTTGCCTAGAGAGCAGCATATTATTTTCAAATCTTAACTAGTTATATAGCTTTTATAGATTTAAAATTATATTAACATCTATTTTATGTAATTAAGATGCATTTAATAGAAATGTTATAACACAATATATTTATGGTTCTATATATTACAATTATGTAATGTACGTAACATGAATGCATGCATATAGTATACAAGTTACCTTATGCATAATTCATATAATAAAGGTATTCAGGTTATTATTAGTTTTATTTAATAAATTCAGGTAGTGAGTCAAATCAAAAGGTGCTCTATTTACCTTATAACTTTAACAGAGGAGAAAAACTTCATGAGGAATTTCAAAACAAAATATTTTTTGAACTGATGTTTGAGGAATTATTGCATATTATTTATAATTAGGAGGCAAATAAATAACAAATTTGAATGGAAATTAGAAGCTCTTGTAATTGATATATATTTAATAAACCAAATTGTATCTGTATATATTTGAAAGCCTTATCCTCAAAAACTACTGAATACATTCTCTTCAAACTAAAAATGGCAAAAATGTGTCTGTTAGTCTAAGAACAAATGTGAAAGTATTGGCGTAGAGATAATTGTTTCGAGAAGTTATTTTAAGCTAATGAAAGCATAGAATAGAAGTGCCATTTCAACCATATAAACTGTAATAAAATTGGCTAATGCAGGAATAAATAAGCATTGCATGGCCTGATATGGCCAGTACGGAATACAGAAATCTATCCAATTGAGTAAACATCAAATGAAGGATTATCCCTACTTGTGAGGAATCCATTCCAGCAAGAAATTGAAACATAGCCTATTGCATCTGAAATTCACAGGACTCCCTGGAGAGCTAGGGGGGAATCTGCAGGTTCTGCCATTGGTACACCAAAGAAAAAAAGAAAGACATCCTTCAGAATACTGATCAGACCTTGGTGTTCTGAGTTTTTAAAAGTACAGCTAGGTTCTCTTCATTGTTGCTTTGGATTTGAATGCAAGAAAGAGGTTCTGATTTTCTAAATGTACTAAAATAAGAATAAAAATATCACTTACTATGATATCCTGAAATGGCTTGAAAGGTTAATACAAGGTTCTAAAATGCTATCAAAGGCAAAAGCTTGCAATAATAACAGTTATAATAGGAAAAGAGAAAGGATAAGCATTTAAAGAGTAATACTTTATTCCATATTTAACTAGAAGTGGAAAGAGACTGTCCAAAGCAAATAACAGAGAGACAACCAGATCATGGTGCTTTTGGTGCAGCTTTTAACGGTTGGCTTTCTAGGCTGCAAGTGCCCATTGCTGGGTCATGTTGAGCTTCTTGTCAACCAACACCCCAAGCCTTTCTTGTCAAGGCTGCTCGCAATCATTTTCCACCCAGCCTGTATTTGTACTTGGGATTGCCCCAATCTACATGCCTGGTTGAACTTCATGAGGTTCACATTGGCCCATCTCCCAAGCCTCTCCAGATTCCTCTGAATGATACCTCTTCCCTCCAGTGTGTTGACTGCACCACACATCTTGGTGTTGCCAGCAAACCTGCTAATGGTGCACTCAATCCCACTGTCCATGTCGGCCACAAAGATGGTGGACATTGCTGATCCCAATACCAACCCCTGATGAGCAACACTTGTAACTGGGCAACCTTTGGACCTTGGCCTTTGGCTGCAACTCTTTGAGAGTGACCATACAGCCAGTTCTTTATCCAGCAAGTGGTCTATCTGTCAAATCCATGTCTCTCCAATTTAGGAACAAGGATGTCATGAGGGACAATGTCAAATGCTTTGCACAAGACCAGGTAGATGACATGTTCCTGTATCCACTAATGCTGTAACCTCATTGTAGATATTTCTCTGTTAATTGGTCTGGTTGTTTGTGTGATCATGTTTTTTTCTTTGCAACTTTCACTGATGTTTCATTAAGTGAATCCATAGAGAATATCAGTGCACACAACTAGCACTATTCTGTTAATTCTGTAAGCCTTTGTAGTTTTATTTACTTTCAATCCTGTGTTCGGCTGTATGAAGATAGCAGGTTAAGGCTTATAATACACAAAACTGTTCTGAAGAATGAAGATGCTTTAGCACAGTATTGAAGCAACCAGAACTGTGCAGAAGAGTCCAGTTAAGATATAGTTAAATTTTTCTGCCAACCTTTAATGAACACTGTTGTGAAACTTATAACAGCTAATAAACATAAACATATATTCGAATCAATGAAAATTAATTCTATAAGCTCTTTGACAGCATATTTGATGTGATTTGATTATATATCCACAAAGGAAGCTTCATGCTTATGAAAGCTAGATTTCCAGTAACATGGTAATGAATTGTATCACATTTTTGCCGGTGTTTTTTGACCTAGTGAAACGTAGAAGATTTTTCATTTTGTTTATTCTGCAACAAATGGCTGCATATGTGTGATAACAGTATAATAAACAAGATTGACTTATGGAATGTTAATGAAAAATCTCATCCAGAAAGTGTGTTTATTTCAAGCAAAGTAGAAGTATTCATAATTCCATTGTTCGGGTGGTATGCAAACACTTTTACTGTAGGCTTAATCCCTTGGGCCTTCCATCATGAAACTCAGTTGAAATCAATATTTCAGACCTTATCTTCTGTACTTCGTGAAAAGCTTTCTTCTTACTATGTTATTGACATAAACAGGGGCCCTAGTCAGGAACAAGGAATTTGCTGTGCAGTGCGTTATAGAAATAAAAATTAAAAAAGATGGTCATCACTGATGGGTCCTATAATCCAAGTATAAAACAGGTTGAACAGAGGTAGAAAGTATAGTGTAAAAAAAAATGAGACAATATTGGCTAGTATAGTAGAGATTTCAATGACTGAAGTACTGCCAAGATTTGATAAGTGTCATGGAACAAGAAGTTTCAAGGGAATTGCTCTGGAGAGCCGGCAAAACTGTATCCCAATATTTTAGACAACTGCTGAAGTAACTGATTATAAGTCTATTTGTAACCAACGCTTAAATCATGGCAAATTTTTGTATGTCCTGGGTGTTTTTTTTACTACAAATAGAATGCAAGACTAAATTCTCTTAAAGCGGCAGAAGCTAGTCCATGCTTAAATATACCCTAAAACGCTGAAGGGCAGTTGTGCAGAGTAGCACTTGGGTATATGGCTTTTAGCATGTCTCCTTATGCAGTAGTTTTCTAGTATAGATACATCTTTGAATAAACATTATTTGGACTTTATTCACTTCTAAGGTATCAAAAAATGCTTCCTGCCTTCCATTTAGAAGCACATTCAGTTCCATCAGGGCAAACAAAATGATGGCACATAAAGCTGCCCTACCAGTTAGTTCATATGAAAAAAAAAGGTGTTTCCAAGTCAAGTTTGGGAATAATAGTTGGGAAAAAATCTTATTATATAAACAATAGGCATACTGGATTTATATGTCTTTGAAATATGTATTCATAATACCCCTCTATGCCTTTATTTCAGAGGAAAAATACAACTGCATTTCAGTGTATCAAAAAACTGTTTCAGTGTAAAATGCATGCTGAAATCCAGTTTCTATAATTTATAACTTTGGCAGAACTTAAATAATTAGTTGCCTTTGGACTAACAATTTTAAGATGTTCTAACTAATACAATTAAGAAAAAAAGCGAAAAAAAATCCACAAATGTACTTTTTTCCCCTTATTTTTTTTTTGTTAAATAGCACTTTGGGACAGCTCTAATGGTTATATTCTGTAGTTGCAGTTTAACTTTGAATGTAAGCATTCAAGCTTCTGATAGTCCGTTACTTACACAGTGCTGCAATTGTATAAAATAATGGCAGCAAGGACTGTGGACATGGGTAGGAGAGTGAACAGTGTCATTTCCAAGTAATTTTCTTAAGGCTGTATGGTTGTAAAGACAGTAGTGGAGCATGGCATTCTGAACTAGAGCCCTTCTTTAGTATTTTTACCTGAAAGTCTTAGTCTGTTGGCTAGAACACTGCTTGAACTCCTGTCTCTACAGAAGCTAGTGGAAGAACAACAGTACCAAAGTATATACTGTTCTGCATGTATATGCATGCATTTGCATACACTCACAGACACTCAGTAGGCACTTCCTTTTCAGAAAAACCTTCAGTCTGCAGAATTATGCCATTTCTAAGCTGTTTATGTAGTATCTGTCAGTCAGGAGGATATGCATTAGAGAAAAACTTCATGCTCCCAGGATTTCTACAGTCTGCACTTGGAGGTGATTTATTAGGCCGTTACTAGATGTGTAATTTTATAGTCCAAAATAAAAGACAATTTGATATTTGGCAAAATGTGAATTATCAAATATGAATATGTTTAACGTGTTCTGTATCTATTGATAGCTTTTTCAAGGTGTTAAAGTTAATCCGTGAATTTTGGATCATGACAAACTGTAGGCTCGAATACTAGGTTTTAGATATCTTAAATTACCTACTGCCTGGGGCAAACCTTTCCATTTTATATGCACCTCTATGGTGTGTAGCCTATTACAAGATTTTTACTTACACATCATGAGAAGCTGTTTTGAGCTTTAGAATGTATGTTTATCTCCTACAAAGTAGGTAGCTCCACCTGGCCATATATGCCACACGTGGTTGTATGTGTATGTACCTGCACTGCTGTGCGTTTATTCTTTCTTTCTAAAAGATGGTAAAAGTAGATAGGCAGAGTTCCTTCCTTCAGCTACTATTCACAGGAATGAATCAGTTAAGAAACATTAGGGCTGCAAATATTACATGCAATGCAAAGCTGTCCAATTTTCCTTTTCAAATAACTGTATTACCACAGCAACCTTAGATCAACAAAAAGTGGAAAATTTCTGCTACCAAAAACTTGTATAAGCCAAGGGAAATATTTTGCTGTAAAGGATTGTGAAAGCTAGTCATATATTGAAAAAAAACCAAAACCAACCAAAACCCCCCAAAAATCCAACCTCAAACCCAACAAAAACTAGATACATAGAAGATGTGTAAAAGAAAAAGAAGTGTAATATTTTGCTAGCCAAGGAGCTATTGGAATATATGACTTCCCTTAACTTTCGTTCTTTTTCTTCATATTCTTATCAATAGGTTGGTTACTTGTGAAGTGCAGTCATGCTTAAGGAGTTTATATCCATATAACTGAATTTCTTTAAGTTAATATTTGGAGTGTATAACTAATGTCAGACTTGAATTTCTTGTGTGGTAGAGATATGAGACAGCCACAAATGCAGAGGAATTAAAGTAGTCCTGTGGTTGGGTCACAAAAATAAGCTTGGGGAAGAGTGGCTGGAAAGCTGCCCAGCAGGAAAGGGACCTGGGTGTGCTGGTTGACAGCCAGTTGAACATGAGCCAGCTTGTGCCTAGGTAGCCAGGAAGCCCAAAGGCATCCTGGCTTGTATCAGTGTGACCAGCAGCACTATGGCAGTGATCATCCCCTGTACTCGGTACTGTTGAGGCTGCATCTCAAATACTGAGTTCAGTTCAGGGCCTGTCACTACAGGAGAGACATGGAGGTGCTGAAGCAGGTCCAAAGAGGAGCAGTGAAGCTGGTGAAGGCCCTGGAGCATAAGTCTTATGAGGAGTGCCTGAGGGAACTGGGGTTGTTTGGCCTAGAGAAAAAGAAGCTCAGAGGAAATCTTAATTGCTCTCTACAGCTACCTAAAAGGAGGTTGTAGCAAGGTGGATGTTAGTGTCTTCTCCCACGTTACAAGGGATAGGATGAAAGGAAACAGCCTCAAGTTGTGCCAGGGGAAGTTTAGGTCAGATATTGGGAAAAATTTCTTCATGGAAAGGGTTGTTGGGCATTGGAACAGGCTGCCCAGGGAAGTGGTTGAGGTCACCATCCCTGGAAATGTTTAAAAGACATGTAGGTATGGCATCTAGGGACATGGTTCAGTGATGGACTTGGCAGAACTAGGTTCGTGGTTAGACTTGATGATCTTAAAGGTCTTTTCCAACATAAATGATTCTTTGATTGTAGAGTCTGACTTCCAAGAAAAAGATGAATTTTATTGAATTGTGTCAAGTTACAGTCTTATAGATACCCTGGAATTTGGTAGGTTAGTATCAGAAATTAGCACACTAGGGAATGTTCTAGGAAACTTCTGTTTCTTTTCTGGCGCCTGAATTTTGTATTACAGGATGAGTTTATCGTAATATATTTGTAGAGTTTTTGTAACTGGAGTTTCATTAATTGAAACACCACTTGAAGAAGAATTTGTGTACTTGGAAGTCTTAGTCTAAGAAGCAGTACCTGCCTTGCTCTCTGAACATTTCCTTTAGTATCCTATAGTACATTTAACTTACACTGCAAGATTTCCCTACTACTGTTGATCAACTGTTTGCTTTGGTATTGTAAGGCGATCATGGCACTCCAGAGCAGTATTTATCTCAGAGAGTAGCGGTCTCTGGAATGGAGAACAACTGTAGTTGTTCTATTTACTTCACTTCATTGTCCTTCCGTGTCATTCTGAATTATCCAGAGACCACCTGCCTATATACAGATAGGGTTGCATATTGCGTGGGTATCTCAGTTGTCTTTTTCATTGCAAAACTTTCTGATAAAAATCCATTAAGTCACAAAGAGCCGATAAGCTTGTTTTGTGAGAATATTCGTGCTTGTTCCTTTGAGGTGAGTAGCATGAAAAATTAATAACCTACTCCAAGCATTTCTAATACATGAGTATTTGTTTTGCAGTGCAGAAATCTGTGTGTTCCAAATACAGAAGAAAATACAGCCAAATCAAATGTCAGGAAATACATATGGAACCACAGACTGCAGTGGTTTATCTCTGCTACCCATTTTGTGCGTCTACCAGAAACCGGACTAGCTCCGCAATCCAGGTTTCAACTCAATTTCAATATTTTTTTCAGTGGATGAAGCGAGACCTGCTGGTAGACCACTGTTAGAGCCTGGCAGAGAAAGAGGAAAATGAGAGAGTCTAGCAATCAAGAGCTATTTGATGAGTTGTCAAATGAAATTATGTCAAACCAAACAGTCTTTTAGCAGAGATAAGGTTATGTTGGTCCTACAAAGCAAAACTGAGTGCCCTAAAACTGATGTGGAATGACCTGGTTAACCAGTGACATGCACATAGTTAATTGATATAGCATCATTTGTCCTCTCTAGATTTCCAGTTGTACAGTTGATTGATACAGATGACAGTGGTAGCGGAAGAAGGCATTATATGCTTTTACGAGCTCATGTTTACTTCCTAGGTTTTTTAGCCAGTATTAAACAACATGCAATAGTATTCTTGAAACTATCCTTGCAGTATATATTAAACTACATTTTATTATTAAGTATAGGAGCAATGTGCTTTTCATTTTGCAAAAATAGCTGTATAGGACTCAGCTAATAAAGCAGCAGCAGTCTGGAAAGCTGGGAAGCTGCCAGCAAGACTTCTGTTTTTCTACTTGAAATCCAGTTTGCACATATATTTTAGAGTTTTGACTTTTTTTTTCTCATGTTTTATAGGAAAACACTATGTTTCTAGGTATTTTCCACTCATGGTGTATATATAGTTACATATGCTGTTTCCTTTTCATTGGCACTTTCTCCTTTCTCACTGACTTGTGCTGCAAGTGTAGAATAGAATTGTGACAAAGAAGTGCTGTCAGCTGCTGGTAGTTTTGACTCAGTCCTGCACTGAACTGTAGGAGTGCATGAAATGGCCAAAAGAGTGACCTGATATCCTGTTACTAAAGTCACTTTTATTCCAAATTCTTACAAAATTGAAAGAGGCTTTCTTTTTCAGCTGAAATTATGAAAATTTCTATGAGCGCTTATATCTCAAAGAAGTCTTAAACCCACCTTTGTCATGTGTAGGGTAGTTTTATATTGTATTTTGCAGGAATAAATGTGAACTTGCTCTGCCTCTGCACTGAGGGTGCCGGACTCTGTTGGAACATACTGAATATGGTGACAGTTTGAGCTAGCACTGACAAGCCCAAGCTAAAAAACCTTTAATAGCTTTTAGGTTAGTTATAGCCCTGTATAAAGTTGTCAATTCAATTTTATGAGGTGGGTTTTTCATTTTGGACAGAAGAATGAACATGTTATTCCTTACAGTCTACCTTTTTGACAGACTCCCCACTTAGCTTCATAGAAAAGATAGGGAGTTGTCTTGGTCATAATTATAAATATCTGTATAGAAGAAAGCCAGCTGGTAGTAGAGGATCCTTTAGTTACCAGACAAAGCCATAAAACCCAATGATCAAAGTAGAAGGTAGGTACAATTCAAATATTAATTAGGTACTTCAAAAAAGTTTTATTTATTACAATTTAAAACAATGTGTCTAGAGTAGGAGAAATATTCTATCATCTAAACTCTTTCATTGCCTTTTTTTTTTCAGTATGCCTGAGGCATGATTTCCAAACTGATATGGGAATTATTGTGATTTGTTCAAGGTCAAAATGGTTCACAGGAGCTGGACTTCACACTCTGAACTTCCTGTTAAGATCTCTTGCCCTGAATTATTAGAAATTTCATTAGCCATCCATGGAAAACAGTGATGGGAGAAATAAGGTTCTTCTTGTTCTCATAATGCTCTCCTCCCTATGAAAGGGAAATTAAAGTCAAATGTGACATAGGAGGAGGTAGAAAACCATAAATAATAAGTTGTGAAACAGAGTCACCTCATCCTAAAAGGAGGATGTGTGTGTGTGTGTGTGTGTGTGTGTGTGTAAAACCCCAAACCAAGTCTCAATTTACCATGTTTTGAAAAGAAAAATGGGTTTGGAAGACGCATCAATGCTATTGAGTGTGCCATAACCCTTGTGGTAATTTTGTAGCTATGTAGCATGTTATTAGGTTTCTCTTCAAAATAATTCTGTGTTCAGAGAAGTTGTGATAGAATGAGAGGTTCACTAAGACTTTTGGTAGTGGCAATTGCTCAGTTGAACTTTTAAACTCCAGGAAGCATGTCTGTATACCCCAAATTCAAGGCTCTGCTAAAATTTCCATATAAGAAACACTGATACTGAACGTAATCTTTAGCATATGCAAAAATACTGAGCAATTGTTATCAGTGGCCCTAAGATGACACTTTTTTTCTCAAGAAATGCCCTTTGAAACTGTTACAAGTGATAACCAAATAAATATGCAATTTTGGAGCAGCAAAACTAGTACTGCAACAGGCACAATTTAACTGAATGATCAGTTATCTTCATATAAATAAATTTCATTATATAATCTTAACTTCACAATCAACAAGACATAAAAACATAAAATCAGCCATTCTAGTTGGATGATTTGATTTTAATGTCAAGATAAACTGTAGTCCATGCAAGTAACTGAAGGAAAAGGCAATGATGGGAATTCTTACCCATTTTTCTATTATATATATTCAGTCCAGGAACTCCAGAATATTTAACTTGGTAATATGATACTGTCTTCCAATTAATAATTTTAAACTTTTAGACCAAGAAGATACATTTAATTCTCATTTGTTTAATTACTAATTATGGGATAAAATTTTATTTATTCATGTTTATGACAAAATTAGAAAAAATGCTAAAATTTTGTTAAATGATCTGTTAACAATTCCATTTGAAAACCTGTATCCTCTTAGTGCTCAACTCCCTCAGACTGCCTTCTGCCATCAGTATTTATTGTCTGCTTACTGTAGAGACCTGCTTTGCTTGTGAAGTTCCCTGCATTGTGATGCAAACATATTTCAGTGTCTCAAAATAGTGCATTTTCCATAGGTACTGTAGGTTAACAAGACAACAGTCTAAAACCTGGCTGTAAATAATTTCTTGTCACACAAGTCTGCCTCACAAGCAAAAATCTTGCCTCCTCTTTTTAACATTCAGAGCATGAGACACAAAATCAAAGGATGCACAGAAGATTATGCAGACAATGAATTGCTAAAATGACTGTAATGATGCACAGTTCTACAGTCACCCTTTTCCCTTTTCTGAAGGACCCTGCATATAAGGCAAATCTCCACCTGGCAAATTCTAATGACAGTTTTTCTTAATTGCACATACGTTACTGGGTGCACTGTGGTCAGCTCTATATAAAGCCAGTATATTGCTTCCAATATAGTTGGACATTTGCATTGAAGCACAGATAGTTTCTTTGGTTATCTGTGTCCCCAGCTTGAGGCCAGTGGCCTTCCTGCCTTTTATTGTTTGCAGCGAAATTTAAAATAGAGACTGACTAAAATAACCAACCAAGAATATAGCTTCAGATAATATTGTCTGTGTACCCCATTCTCTCTCCCTTTTCTCTCTTTCCCCCTGGGGGAAAAGCAGTTATTGTCCTTATTCTAAAACCAGTTCCTATCCACAGCAATCATGTAAATCTTGGCATCAGTCTCACAGCAGAATAAAAAGTCAAAGCAGCAGGAAATTTCCACCTAAGAGCAACAGGCAGCCCCAGGAGGGAAAAAAAACCCAACAACCCCCCCAAAACAAACCTCCCAAAACCGTCTGAAACTCTTCCATTTATTTTCTGTCAAAACTAAAGTGTTCTACTCATTAGAAACACTAAGGTTTTCTTGTAATTCTTAAGATAATATACCTTCAAAAAGTAACAATCACTGTTCAGCAAGCTTGCCAGCCTTTCAAAGCCTTTTATTTCAAAGCTTCTTTCTGAATAAACAAATCTATGAAGAAACTGAAGTTTCTGCTTTTCCTAGTGTTTTGCGTAGGGGCTACATGAGCTGCCTTCTCTCAAAATGAGCCAGACTTCAAATGATAGATTTAAAGTAACCAAAAATTGTTGGATGTAGCTGGTGGGATGGATTTTATATATTTTACATACAGACTGACTCTAAAGCCACAGAAATATTTTTAATTGGAAATTCAATATATTAGCTCAAAATTCCAAAGTATTTATTATTTCAGTTCCACATATCCAAAAATATTACTAGTGGTTTGAACAGGAGTCAGGAGTATTTTAAATATTTAGAGATAGGCAAAGGAAAACTAAGTATGATACAAATAAGTATCATATAAACATGTTAACATAATGAAACTAAAAGTGTGGTTTGTAATATGATTTGTACATATCATATGTACATATCTGAATTTGTACATATTGGACTAATGTACAGAATGTGTTTGTACCCAATTATTACATTCCACAAGAGCTTACTTCAGGGTGAGTTAGTCTTTTTAGGCATTAGGAGCAACTGTCTTACTCATACTAAACTGACTTGCCCTCCCCCAAATGAGGTAGAGATTACCTTAATTATAAAACAGATGAAAGGTACTCAGAGATACAAAGATTTTTTTTGCTAGAGCAGAAATATAGGGAATAAGAAGTTAGGAATAAAATGTCATTAGAAGAACTGGAGAATGGAGCTTGGAATAAGAAAGAAATGTTATTTAGTGAGTGGAGCTGGAAGCACTCTTACTCAAAGATACCTTCTTTTCAAATTGGAGTGATGCTACTGTGGAGGATTTGACCCCCAATTGGTGTGGGAATGGCTGACTGTATCACCTGTGATCTTTCTCTCATTTATTTGAAGATAGGATCGCAGTGCCTAGGTCTGTATGCAAGCATTTTGAGACAAGTAACTGCTTTTGCTCATACAGTTATAGTCTTGTGGATACGCAAATTCTTCCCAAGCTTTTGCAGTGCCATTGTTGGGGTCCCACTGCTTGGTAGCAGAGAGCAGTTCATCCAAATCCGTGTATAAGAAAGTATCTCCCAATGTAGCCTGAGAGGACAGGTAAGCAAGTACTGCTAGCATATCGTGTACAAAGTAACTTTCAGTAGTACTGAAACTAGTATGTTCAGTGGAATATATCAGAGAACATGTTTACAAAGTCAGGATCCACAAATAGGGTAAATTCAGAACAGAAGCTGCAAGCATGTATCAGAGGGCAGAACTTTTTGGTTATTTGAAATTGGCACTAATATTCACTTTTTCAGGGTCAAATTTTATGTGAGATTGCAAGATCAAATGACAAAAGTACTCGAAGTTCTTGTTCCTTTTGAATTCTCACTGCTTTCATGTCTTGTAGATGAGCTTATTCCTAAACTTTCATGCTCTTACGTTCTCCTTGTTGCATCTTTTATCCAAGCTGTATTTGCACAGAAGTTACAAACAGAAGTTTAACATCTGAGGTACAGCACAATAAAGAATGATTTATGGGCCTTTTAAAATAATAGAAAACTAAATATATAAATTCTGACATGGCTGTGTTTTATATTTACTAACTTCTAGATTTTATTTTAAGGCAGATGACACATCGTATTTTATCATCTAAAGCAAAGACAAGAGTATCTGCCAAAGGCGTGTTGGTGGTGCTTGCCACCTAGTGGATTACTGCTTGTATACACGAGAAGGATCACCTGCTACAAAAATATTTTAAAATCTTATTAATGGCACTACTATATAATATGCTGCAGACTTGGAGTACCACTAGATGGAAATTTTCTCGTTGGAATGAAATGCTAGTGAAAATTTAAATAAAAATTGCTCATTTTTCATGACTTTAATCCATTTATTGATAGCTACATGGCTATTGCTTGACTTGGTGATAGACAAAAGGTGGAATTTGAGACACAAGTAGTCAATATACATGGCTATGGACTCAACTATAAACTCAAGCCCAAAGCTAACATGTGTTGGTCAGTAGTCAGTGATGACCATATTTGGCAAACATGAGTGAACTCATTGAAACCAAGTGTGGATGCAATTGAGATTTTACTGAATTTTGTAATAATAAAAGTATTGAAAAAATATGGGCCATTTTACCAGAACTTTCTCTGCAAAATCCAGCCTATAGGAGACAATTAAGAGAAGTTATGAGCAACAGGGAATCTCAGATTTGAATACAGCAAGTGTTCTACTGCACTTATGATTGTAATGGTTTATTTTACTCTTCTGCAATAATGACAACTTTGGAAAGTTTTATCCAACATCTGTATGATATTCAGGAATAAATAGTTTATGCTTTACACTTTTAGAAGTGTAATTAACCTTACTAAGCTGAAGAATATACCTTAATTCTTACTTGTTACAGATACGTTCCTACAGCTGGTTTTGCCTTTTATAACATTTTATGATATTACTTATCAGTAGCCTATTGATGAGTAACTTGATGTGCAGATGTTAAATCTGGGTTGGAAGGTTCAATGGGGTCAAACCTTTGCTCTGTGTTCAGTTTGGCTGTTACATATCAGGGAGTATCTGGATTTTACAGTGCATTTTGTCATATATCAGAATTTATTATTTTCCCTTATTTGCTATGACAGTCTCATGACTAAGGATAGTTTATGTGTTTTTTCCCCTCTAACAACTGCACTGAGGAATTGAGAAATTTCTGTTACAATCAGAAGGTGAAATATAGATTCTTTCTTTCTACTGTGAATTCCTTCACTTTCTGTTATATACTGATTATACTTCTAATGCTACAGAGTACATAAATTTCATCAGGAAGATCATCAGTAATATTTCCTATTAAGAAATATTGAAGAAATATTGTACAACTATCCTCCTGTTTTCAAAAAATTAACCATAAGAATAATCTGATCTTTTGCCAAATTTAGAAAGTTGTATTTCAGCACCATAATATAAATCACTGCTCAGTGGTAGCTTGAAAAATCATTTTTATTAACATACAAAAAGGATAAAGAAAATAGACATGTAATTAAACATTTGCGTTCATCTGCAAGTAAGTAGTAGAAAAACAATAAAATAATTCTTTGGGTTCTTGTGAACAGTTAGAAACAGAGGGGGAAATATTTTGAAATAGAAGCAAAAGAGTCTTCTGAAATGGAAAAATTTGGAGATATCTCTTAGTCTTTCAATAAAATATCCATGTAAATAAGTAATCCATATTTACAATATCATATTTTCAATATCATATGCAATCTTGGTTACATAAAGTAAGAAACATACGGTAATTACTGTACATTCAACTTTAAAATCTAATTTGGACCATCATTTCTCAGTTTCATTAATGATGGAGGAAACACTATTCTGCTGCTGTGCACAGAACTGCATGACAGCATCTAATTACATTTAATTGTTTTTTACAGGCATCTTAAAAAGATAGCACTTTTAATGTTAGGTTTTGTAACTTCGTATGTTTTTGTAGGAATCCAAACTTGGAATGTGAGCTCTACAGTCATATCCCTGTAAATACACTAATGTAGATTTCCAAACATGCAGAAAAATCCTGATAAAAAAGCTAGTTATACCTTCCATTTGTATCTTTGAAAATACACGTTATTTCCTGTGTGGCTACTATTTCCCATAATACATGTAAGGAACGTTGCATGAAAGGAAAGTTAATGGAAGGCCACTCAGAGTGGTAATGTTTCCCCCCCCCCCCATGAAAATTGATCTCCAAAGTCCTATGTATTTTTATTTAGCACTTGAACTAACCTCACATATTGCAAGGATACTTAAAGACCTTTTTAATCAGTTCAAAACAGAAACCAAAAATCTATAGCGCATCAAGTCTGTTTTAAATTGTACACTCCAAAGTTGAGCAAAGTTTAGGAGCTCACAGCTACTGTGTCTCATAGAGATGTTCCAAAGAGCAAAGCAGCTGGAAGCCTACAGTTCATACATAGGAGATACCACTGATGATGATAATTTCCCAGAATGGAATCTTCCAGATCCCACTGAGTTTCTACTATCACGTTTAACCTTGTAGTTGAAACCCAAAAATATACTCTGGCAGAGTATTCTCAAAAGGTTGCCTAGCCTTGATTTTGAGTTAGTTTTACGTCATCAGAATAGAGAGACAAAGAGATGCCGCCATTCTTTTTCAAGTATCATTACCCTTAAACAATACATGGAATAAAACATAAACCAGAAGACATACTGTTTGCTATGGCTTAACTTTAACAACATACAGAACATTCACCTAAAAGCTCTTGATTTCAGTACATCCAAGTCAGTGCCATAACAAAAGGAATCACAGATTTTGTAAATTTTTTCCCAGTATACTAGACAGTTTCTTCCAGAACAATTCTCACATAAGTGACTACCTTCCACACACTGGGTACTAGGCAAGGATTGAAAGAGCTCATTTTCACAAGTAGGTGGTAACACATGGGAACAGGCCACTACATACCAGCTTAGAATGCTGTTGTCTGTGTGAGTAGAGAAAGGTGGAGTAGTAAATTACTAGCACAGCTGAGTTCATTTATTCATTTAATCTATTATACTTCAAAAGTATTAATAGAGCATCTCTCATGAAGACTAAACATGCATCCACCAGCTCTAAGATGCTTACTGATTTAATCAAAAAGCAGGCTTGTTGAGCAAAACGAGATCAGAAGACAACAGCGCAGTTTAGTGTTCTCCAGAAACTACTGCAAATCCCACTTCCTACTTAATGTTCAATATATAAATTTGTAATAGGATGCATAACATTATGCATAACATAATCAGGTCCTGTCAGTTGAGCACTAACGTAATGTAAAACAAGTGCTCTTGTTTTTCTCTAAGAAAGCTGCTATTAGTACTCTTTGTATTTTATGCTTGTCCTGGTTTCAGCTGTAAGGTGTTTTTTTTTCCTTCCTAGTAGCTGGTGCAGAGCTGTTTTGGCTTTAGTCCAAGAACAATGCTGATAACACAGAGATGCTTTAGTTGTTGCTAAGTAATGATTACACAGATCAAGGACTTTTCAGTCTGATGCTCTGCCAGTGAGGAGGGGCACAAGAAGCTGGGAGGGAGCAAAGACAAGACAGTGACCCAAACTATCCAAAGGGGTATTCCGTACTACAGTGCATCTTGCCCAGTATGTAAACTGGTGAGAGTAAACTGGAAAGACTGGATCACTGCTTGGGTCAGGCTGGGTATTGGTCAGCAGGTGGTGAGCCAATTGCATTGTCATCACTTATGTTTGTTGATTTTTTTTCCCTTTTCCCCTTTAGTTTTGTATTCTCTCCCCTCGTTATTTCCCTTATCATTAGTATTATTATTATTATTAGTGGTAGTAGTAGTTTTGTATTATTTGTGCTCACACAAGAGTTTAGTATTCCTCCTGTCATACCTGAATTTTACACTAAGGCATTTAAAAGCAGAAATTTTCTTAAATGAAACAATTCACTAATGCTAGGCGGGTCCCAGCCATCCGCAAACATATGGATGTGAAAACACAGAACCCTGGGATGTAATCCTTGAGTACCAAATGCTACTGCAGAAAAGTTTTGAGTAATTCACTATGCTAGCTTTCTATACTGCATTCACCAAATGGTTAAATGTTATTACAAATCAAATAACAGACGGTTTCTGATAGAGAAGATCCAGAAGAACTCATGACCAAAATTGTCCTAATACAACACTGAACTACAAAAATAGCATATTTCCTAAAGTTGAATGTGTTTAATCATTTTAAAAAACTGAAGTAGATAAAAAATTACACCTTTTTTTTTAAATAGGAAATTATATGCAGTCTGGAACTGTCTATATTGCAACATGAACAATGGTAAATTTGGACTTGCAGTGGGCTCTGCAGCTTTTACAAGAGATTATAATACGAAGGCTCATCCTCTTGGGCACCTGCAATCAAAATAATCTATTCTTCTCTAGTAGTAAAAAATACAAATATTGTTTATATCTGTGAAAATAATAAATGAATGTAATACATTCAGTAGGAAGAGCTATAAAAGTAAAGTGCCAGTAGAGGCTCAAATTGCATTACTTAACAATTTAATTTCAAACTAAAAAGTCATAAGAGTTTATATAGTTTGCTTATAGACTAAAGTATGCATTCATGCCCATAACAGTGATGATTTTGACACCAGTGTGGAGATACAAAAATTGGCTTTTAGTTAACAGGTGGCATTTTAATCAAATCAGCAAAGCTCAGCAGTTTCCTAGAGGAAACATTTACCACTTCAAGATCCTTTCTTGTGTGAGACTGCTAGCAGTCTTCCCTGCTTTCTTCTCTGCTCCTAATTTCTAGTCTAGTGCCATAAATCAAGAGAACTGTGCACTCAAATATAGGAAAATGCTGTCATCTGGGATAAAAGGAAGACTTGGTTTAAGTGATACATATTTTTCTAAGTGTGTATCTGTATCTTTCTAAATAAGACAAAGCATTTTTATGGTGCCACTCTGCTATGTGATTAATATCCTCAAATCTTAGAAGTTGGTGAAGGGGGTTAATCAACTTGAGAAATCAGGGCTTTCAAAATATGAAGATTACCAGAAAAATTATGTGTGAGCAACAAAATTCTGCTGTCAGATATACTTCGTGACTCTGATTCATAACCTACAAAATCACTCAGAACAAAATTTAGTCTCAATCTTGTTAATATGGAGAACATTTTCCAGTTACATGATTCTCCCATTATGGCATTCACACTCTCATTTTTTAAATGAGGACCGAGCATGAGCCTATATAATATGTTTGGGTCTTACTGGAATTTAAATCATATGCAGAAAACTTGACTATTTTTGAGCAAGCTGTACAGCAAATAAAAACCCAACCTATTTATATATCAATATTAACTAAGGCATAAGAAACAGTGGTGAGGGAGGGACAGACTGGCAGTATAACCATACTGTTATTCTGTGTATTGTCTTTACATAGTTGATCGTTGACCTGCTTCATCAAGTTTGAGATTTTGTTTTCTGCCTGCTTCACTGTTGATCCTCAGATCATCTGCATTGCCACTGTCTGTCATCGTGGATTCTGCTTCCGTGCCTTCAGGAGTCCCTCCAGTAGTCAGCAGAGCTTTAGCATTCTCTTCTGGGGGGCGCTTCCAATAGGGCCTGCTTGCCATCCACAAAATAAATATACCAAATATGACAAGCAAAACACCAAGACAATTGACCAAAATTGCCTCTGGTGGGGATTCACTGTATGCAGGATTACTGCTCCTTTGGAAGATAAAAAAAAATAAGGTCAGTTGTTTTACAGACAGTCCTGGTCTAGAAACAGCAGAAACCTGCTAGGTAGGAGTCTTTTGAAAACAAAACAAAGCAAAAGAAAACAGTGGTGAAATACTCAATGGTTGTTATTGTGTGCAAATAGAATAGAGTTTGCAGTGAATAACCTTGATAAACAAATGGGAAAAAAATACTTACAAGGAAAATATAAGCTTTTCTGTGATCCCCATGAGAGCTGTTGCAATCACCGTTGCAAAGATGGTAAGACCCGAATAAACATGTATTGGCATAACTGCTGTTCGGAGGGAAACTGGAGCAAAAGGGAGCAGAAAGACAGCGAAACCCAAGAAAAGCTAAACACAAAACAGATTCATAGTTAAGCCTATATGGGAAACAAGGTGAACTTCTCAAGCAGAATAAAAATCATCATAGATTCCATTTTGAGATGTCGTCAGGTACAAATTTGAAAAGAATTGGCATTTTTATTTCTGAATGTGTTTCTGTTCAAAACCAAAGCAATAATTCTGGATTAGCACCTGGGAAGCAGACATGAAATATTTTATAAATAATCCCACCTGACATCAGTGTCCAGACTTGTTGGTAATGCTAAAACTGCCACCAAACTAAGTACTAGAAACTCAGATTTTCAATGTTACTAATTCAGTAATATATTAAAGGTCTGAAGAGCTAGATTTTTGCAGTCTCTTCAAGTCCTGTTCTCTGCTTCTACTACAGACTTACACATAAATGAAGATCAGAATGCAGTCTCACCTTTTGACTTGAGTGTACTAAATAATTTTGCCTTGTTAGAGTCTTAGTTAAAGTCTTTAGGAAGGCAGCAGTCTCTCAGTGTATCAATCAGTTGGCATTTACAGAGTGAAGCTGTGTGTGAGTGAAGTTATTCGGGGGACAAGAGTCCTCCCAGTAGCACTTATTTTGTGACAAGAAGATAACCCATGTGTCACATGGTTGAGTCACAGGCTTACCCATTCATACTGAGGTTGCATCCCTTCTTTATTTGGTTGTGCCATTATTCACCATTGTTGCTAAATTAGAAATAGTGCATAAATTTTCATTTCATCTTACTTTAACTTCCAGTCTCAGTTTTTAATTACCATGCTAGATTAAAGAGCCTGGTATTTTCTCACTGGGAAGCTTTTTAATACACCATGGTCAAGTCCTCTCTTAATCTTGTTTAGATCTGCTAAACAGTTGAAGCTTTTTAAGTCTTTCACTGGAAGACAGTTTCTCCAGCTCTCAATTTACTTTTTCAGTTTTATTTTGCCGTTTTTGCACATTAAAAAAAAAAAAAAAATTATTCCACAGGATTTTATAGTCTCTTTAATGCTTTAATGCCGTGTATGAAGGTTAAGATAATCTCTTACTAGAATTTGCTTCTTGTTTTCACAGCATCATGAGAATACATTTTGAGCTTCACATCATCTTTGAGTACTTTCAGAGACATTGCTTCCCAAGAGCCAATCTCCAGTCTATGTTTCTGCCTTGTTCTTAAATTTATGTTCGTGTGTTTTACTGTATTAACATACATTTGGCTTAAATACAGTAGATTTACACTATTGTTCGTGTAGGTATAACATTATGTGAGCACCACCCCCCAATAACTTCTCAGTTTTGAGATTGACATGTAATTTCTGTCAAATGACATAGGTCTTCTCTATTAACACAGACTGTACAGCTATATGTTAACAATAGTGATCAATCACTTAACGAACAGCAGTCTCTGACTGGGGACTTACGTCCCAGTTTGGAGGAAGTAACACCAGAATTCTGTTGGTGAGACAGGCAAGGCGTTAAGTGCCATTGATCGTGTTTATAGTAGCAAAAGGAAAATCAGAATTAAGTTCTTATTCACAATTCTTTGTCTTAACCATTAGAAAAAATTATGATACCCACTATAGTGGCAGCACAGATTTCCCTGAAATAACTGCATTACTAACTAGAACAAGGAAAACATTGTTCCTCCTTATTCATTCATATTCATTCTTATCCATTTGTTCAGCTATAAAGAATATACTTGACAATGCTGCAGTACGCTTTCTTTTTTTCTAAGTGTTAAAATCACTATTACAACAGTATTTCCTGTACCTGCTAGCCTGAGCAGTGAAGGCTAAAAGTCCAGAACCCAAATTCCTCAGATGGGGATTTTCTATGCTTGATCACCAGGTAATTAAGTCGTATTTCTTTTTGGTGTTTTGACAAAAAAACTGAAGAGTCACAATTTGAAGGAACAAAATAAATTTCCATAGCGTCGTAACACAATATAGGCAATTCAGAACATATATGCAGAAACATCACATCTATACGTGTACACTAAATGTTAGGGCACGCCTGCTCCTGTTCTGTGCCAAATGCAAGCCATACTAACTCATTTTAGATTATGATAACTCTAATTCTTTGCCAATAGGAGCAGTTAAAAGCATGCGCATGAGCATTTAGAAAAGTTTTGCTGATTCAGGAAAACTGGTTAGCAGCTCATTCAGATGTCAGATCCTTTTAATCTGCTCTGCTCCCTGCTGCACTGTTCTGCTGATAAACAAAAGTCTTGAGGCCAGCAAGTGGCTACTTAAAGTCATGATAGCTGTAAAAAAGGAAAACCAGTTACTTCATTTGTGACTTCCTTAGTAAAATCCCTCACTGTATTTAAATATGCTGCCAACAAAACAAATAATTTATTCTCACTTCAGCAGTGTATAGAGCTTAGAAACACACTATTGTATAACTGATTAGCAAATAAACTGCAATTATCCGAGCAAATAAACAAAATATGCTTTAAAATACATTTTTTCTTTGTAGTCAAAGATCCTGTATTTGCACATTTGCTAATTTGCCACATCACAGAATGCAGAATGGGTATCTGAGTAGTTACAGTGTTTTAGTGAGGGCCTGTTGTGCCTGAATTACTCAATACATTCTTCAAGTTTACAAACTGTTTATAAATACAGTTAGATTCTGACCTGGAGAGAATAGAATATAACAGCAGTCAGCCCGATCCAGCTATGCAGACTGTACATGTTAGGAATGTTACGGGCATTGTGATATTCAAACACTGCAACCATAGAAACAATTGCGAGAATCATAGCTATGGTATTTAATCCAGCATGAATGAACTTCATTAGGACTTTGCTGCACTTCCAGGTCCAGGGCAACCTGTAAACAATAATAGCTGAAGAAAGAACAGAAACAAGATTTTTATGCCTCATAGGATAACTTCTCTCAGATTTTAATAATCATGCATCATTCACATAGTTCCATTGTAAATTACAGCAAAATCCAACCTTTAATCCTCTAAAAAAGTCTATTAAAAGGCTTTTTCTCCTACACATAGCATAGCATATTCCAAATTATCCTGGTTTCAGCTGTAACAGTTACTTTTCTTCCTAGTAGCTGATGTAATGCTATGTTTTGGCTTTAGTCTGAGAACAACGCTGATAACACACCAATGTTTTCAGTTGTTGTTAGGTAATGCTTACCTTGATCAAGGACTTTTCAGTCTCTTGTGCTCTGCCTGTGAGGAGGAGCACACAAAGCTGGGAGGGAGCAGAGACAGGACACCTGACCCAAACTAGTCAAAGGCTATGCCATACCACGGCACATCATGCCCAGTATGTAAACTGTGGGTAGTTACCTGGGAAGAATGGATTGCTGCTCAGGTCGGGCTGGGCATCAGTCAGCAGGTGGTGAGCAATTGTATTGTGTATCACCTGTGTTTTCTGAGCTTTCATTTCTTCTCTTGTTGTTTCCTTTTATTATTATTGTTACTGTTGGTATCCTTTCTATTATCTCTGTATTTTACTTTATCTTATCTTAGTTATTAAACTGTTCATATCTCAACCTGTGGGTTTTACATTCTTTCAATTTTCCTTCCCATCCTGCCTGGGGAAGGTGGGGGTGAACAAACGGCTGGGTGGGGCTGAGTTACCAGCTGGGCTTAAACCACAATACAAATATGCAACTGAATCTTAAATATAACTTTTAGGGGAGATCTCTTCCCAATTAAAAAAAATAAAAATAAAACAAGCTTAGGTGTTTTTCAAAAAAGAACTCCATGATGTCTTTTCCTCATTCCTTAAATTGATCTAACAGGGATTCTGCATAGGATTTGATTTTTTTGCTGCTAGTCAGACTGGAGGAATAGGGCCTAATTCTTACATCCAGAAGACTACCTATTGAGAAAATATGTAAGATTATTTTTTTAAAATTTATTCTCTTTACTAACTTTGGATAATGTTAATCTCTAATTGGGTAGATATTTATATAACTATCTATTACACTGATGTTTTTATTACATTGAGACGCAGTGAGGCACTGGAAAATGTTGGCCAAAGAAGTGGTGAATGCTCCATCCCTGGCAGTGTTCAAGGCCAGGCTGGACAGAGCCTTGGGTGACATGGTTTAGTGTGAGGCGTCCGTGTCCATGGCAAGGGGGTTGGAACTAGATGATCTTAAGGTCCTTTCCAACCCTAACTATTCTAGGAGTCTATGATTCTGTGATATTAATAGGACTACTTCAAATGAGAAAACATTACTCAGTATAAGGGAATCGTAAACTCTTAAGAGACGAAAGGATTTGGCAACTGCAACTCTTCTACTGCTGTTAGATGAATGTAAGGAGGTTTTGCCTCTATTTGCGTTAATAACTCCAGCAAACAGTGTTTTGTCCACTGAACAAACCAACAATTTCTAGTGAGCTAACTCCAAAAAGTCCGTAAGGATAAATTGGCCTAGAGCTGCTTCTTGCCAAACTCTTTCCTCCAGGTTGCCTGCCACAACTGCCCCCTGCCTGTTGTATGACCCAGATACTTTCCACAGGAGACATACAGAGACCGAATTACATCACTGAAGCCCCAGGCACTGCTGATTATACACGGAGCAGTAATTCTGGATGTGTGACAGCCCATAAGGATATCCAGATAACGGGACAAATATTTATGAGGACAGCTGATCACTTGACCAATAAAGGCTGATGCCCACATCCATAATGTTTTGCCTGAGCAAAAATGAAACCTGATCTCCATCCGTTTCATCACATCCTCATTTAAGGTTTCTACTTATGAAATGGCATTGAAATCTTTATATATAATTAGCTGTACTAAACCAAAAGAATAAGAACATATGCAGAGTTTTAAACAAATTCTTGTTCCAAACATTAAGAAATAGATGTGCACCAGAAGAAAAAAAGAATTATGACCTGATAAATGCGAAGACTAAGAATTTACTTAAGTGATTCTTGTGTACCTGACTCATTACTTCTCCATAACAGATAACCTATGCAGAAAGCATAGGTTATGGAAAATAAATGGAATATTTTTGCTGTACTTCATGCTGAGTAGTAAAAAATGACAAATTAATTTCAAAGTTCTGTTTACACTTTTTTTTTTCCCCTTGGATGCATGCCAGGAAACACAGCACTGCACTAAATGATTCACAAAGAAAACACTGTTCACAAGTGACATTTCCAGACTACGATCAGATTTTTAAATCAATATATGCTTTGATATACTGTGTGAAAATGTAACACTGGAATGAAAGTGTCCCTTAGAATACTTCAGTATATACAGCACTTAGGTCGGTTTTGGCTTTCTGCTTTTAAAGAAGTAGCAATAGTAAATCCTACAAAATCAAGAAGATAGAAGCCTTGTTTTGAAGACTGTTTGACAACATCAATCTATATAACAGGTTTGATTCAGCACAGCAAACTTATGATCACCTCCAACAGCTGCCCAAAAGTTCTGTGGTAGTCTTATGTTAATATTGCAATGATTGCTTGCATCAGCTATTATTAATTAACTAAGTTGTAATGATTATGATTTCTAATTTTGTAAAGCAGGTATGCCAAAAGGTCCTGAACACCACATGAGGACATTCCCAATAAATCCTCCTTGCTCCACCTTACCATATGGCCCATAGTATTGTCAATAATTCATTCCAAGTGCAGTAGGGTAGTGCACTCTAAATGGCTTGAGGTAAACTTGACGTGCATAGGTCCTGGTCTCAGTTTTCAGTCTTTGAAAACTGAGGGCCTAGTCCAGGCTAGAATTTCTGGATAACATTTTTCTTCGGTGCATAAAGGTGCTGTCATCTAATTGATTAGACGTTCAAAATCACTGTAATATTTCGTAGTCACTCAATCACAGATCTCTATCTGGGCCATGAATTGTCTGGGCTATTTCCCATAAGCAATATGATAGAAAACCAAGGAATACAGTCTGATGGTTTGGACACTTGTTAACAATACGATGCATTAGCATGTTACATGCCACAACCCGGGACATAGGCACAATAGTGCAATTTGGTTTAATCCTCTTTCCATGAAGGCTATGTGTGATGTCATATATTGCAACTTGAGCAGAGCTGACTTTATCACTGTGAAAAAACACAGCCCCATTTCCCCATCACTTCTTCTGTTCCCATACTTCTATACTACCTGGTACTTTTCTGATCGGTGGGAGGTAGCAAGACAATCTGGGGAGCAAAGCAGGGAGGAGGAGGAGGAGGAAGATTCTGGTTTCAGTCGTGCAAACTCTTAAGAACTGCCTCAAGATTAAAATAGCCTGGGTTAAAAGCACATGCACAGTTAACAGCATTTTTAGTGGTGGTAGTCTATGCATCCTTGGTTGCAGCTTTTTCATTCAGATCTCATTCTTGTTTTGAGCTCTGATTTTAAAGCATGTCACACAGGGATGAGTGATCTTATAATATCTTGTATGTGGCATGTGACATCTTTCTTTGCCAAATGTACAAAGTAAATTTCTAGAGTCAGCTCTCTAGTACTTCTGACTGGCACATGCTTTGTATGCTGTAGGGGAGATGTCATGAATTGCTCATGAGATGCCTTGCCCTTTAGAAGGCACACAGTGTGGTTCTGTGAGTGCACTGGGGTGCCAGAAAGGAATGTTCCTCTTCACTCCTCCCATTTCCTCTCTTGCTCCTTCTTGGCTGATCCTATTGCTTACCTTCAGCAAGTTCTGAATGCCCAGTAGATTTTTTTGGAACCACTTTAACACCAGAATCAACAAGTGCCTATTTATGGTTTCAAACAACTCAAACTAAGCTCATCAAGAGAGCTGCCTCTTCACAAGTTGCCATTGACAAGATCCTTACAACTCAGAAGCAGTTTGTGTTTCCAATTCATGAGAACTGTGCAGCCCATTGGATATTAGAAACTCCATCAATTAGCTACTTTTCCTTTGAACAGATGGGAAATTTTATGTTTGAAGCAGAGATTTGTCAGATAACTCAGAGAAAGCATTATCTTTTGGCGTGATTTCACAATGAAAGACTGCTTACTTTAAAATTGATTTGCAGTCTTTCTCCTTGTTCTTGCACATTGCCCACCATTTCCCTTCTGCCATCTATGGCCCTTCAGAGACCTTTAGCGCAGGCGATCTGACTTTCTATTCCAGCAAAAAAATGTACTTGGGGTGCCCGGGTGGGTGTTAGTTTTCTGCTAGTTGAGTCAATTCAGTTTATGGTCCTCAGAAAGGCCAGAAAAAGGGCAGAGCTGGCTCAAACCAACCAGTACAAAATAGTCCTTTGAAGCATGCCTACTGTGTCTACAGTCATTGTTCAACATTTCCACTAGTGAAATAAGACAGTATTCCTTATTTATTTATTTAATCCATTCTATCACACTACTATTCCTTCAAGCCCTTCTTAAAACTGACTTTTCCCTTGTGTTTTTTTCCCATCTTTTTCTTTGAAAAAATGTGTACTGATTTGCACACAGGCTTCTATTGCCTCTGTTTTCCCTGCTTTAAGTGTAGAAAATCATCAGAACAATTACTGTGCGCTGGCAGTTTTTTGTCAGGTATCCTACACCCAAAAGTAAATGATCACCTGATCCACAAATGTATTAATATTAACATGCCTACAGCTTTTTCACTTGATTGACAAGATACATGCAACACTTTTATCAGGGGACATCGAGTTCCCAATATGCACATTATTATAGTCATGCTTTCTACCCCCTACAGACCAACATACAACATTTCTGTCTTTTTATAGACTAATGAACTCAAGAAACAGTTGATTTGATTATTATTTCAAATCCCCCACACAAATTTAACCAAGATATTTCTTAACTTAATACTTTCTACTTTTAACTACTTAAAGACTTCTTTTCTTGTATGTGTGCAGAGTAATGTTAAACCTCCGTTTACTTTACTCTTACCTATACAAGACTTGAGTCAACATCCTTACACTGTGACACTTGGAAAAACCGAGTTTTAGGGGAATAAAAAACAATGCGTAGGAAAAAGCTGCAGAAAACCTCCCCCTATTTTCTTCATAAAGTCTAAGCTTATATGAAAACCAGCAGTTTGATCATAGTAAGTAGTACAGATCTTAGTGGAGTCACCAGGTGTTTCTCACTGCTTATTTATAGCCTGAAATTACACTTCGTATTGAGCAATATTGTGTAAAACAACTTCAAAATACTGTTTATTGCTCAACAGTAATTTGTAACTTGAAGCCACAAAGCTGAGAACACACCCCACTGCCATTGAAAAAGTGGAATGTGCAATGTATCTTCAAATCACAACATTTCCCTTCATAGCCAGAACTAGAGAGCCACCCGCTCCTCCTGCATCTTCTTACCTCTGACTGGCTGGGCTCTTGCAGAAGAGCAAGCAAGCACACATGTGATACAAACAACATATTCTACTGGAAAGAATGTCTGGATGTGCTGGACAAGTTTTCTGGCTGGCTGGATGCAGTGTATCTTTCAGCAGTGAAAGAAATGTAAATAAGGTTATTAAAACTGAAATTTTAAGTTTGTCTAGACAAAATTTGAGTGTATCTTCTGTTTCAAATTAAGAATAGTCCTGTTTACATTTATACTGTAAGTCTCCAGCTGTTTACTGTTTAAGAACAATAAAACCTTCCCCATCATCTCACCCCAAAAGGCAGTGGTAAAACTGTGGGAGAATTCACACTGCTCTGGAGAATTTCTTTGCCCTTCTTGGAGACGTTCCTAATGTTTCACTTAGTTCTCTTCATATTGAAACAACAAAAACTTTGTCACTGACTTTACGAAAAATTACTGTTGGAAGCTGTTTCTTCTGTCAGATTTTCCCATCAGTTTTAATTCCACTAGCATAAGTTGGCTAGAATTTTTTAGATACAGGTCAGTACTCTTATTTTTGCAATATTTAGCTCTGGTTTAAATATATTCACCAGCAGTTAGATAAGCACCTCTGTGGTGCTCTGTCTTTCATTATCTGCTTTTTAACTTTACTGACAGCACTGTCTTTTTCTTTCCAAAATTTCCAGTTTTTCCACTGCAGTGTGTCTAATTTAGTTGCTTTCTTGGAATTAGCCAGTGTCACTGACTACAAACACACAGTTCAAACTCCAGTGTTCCTCTTGGCTTCGAGGACCAACCCTTGCACTTAAGACCTAGCATACTGTTCACGTTGTTAAGTGTAATGGGAAACATTTCAGTCAGTACAAGGCTGAACTCTACGCAACTGAAAGTTTTATACACTCTATGAAAAGAAACCAAACCCAAACCAAACCCCCACTGCATCATAATCACTGTATGTTATTTAGGCAAAAGAATAAGAATGGATTTAAAAGGTATATTTTCCAAAATGATTTATATTACGTCTGGGCTGATGAATTGCATTTTAATGATGCTTACGCTTTCTCTGGCTCAAACCCCGTTCCTGGATCTAGCTTCAGTGGTACTGAACTTTCCTTTCTCCTCTTGGGACACGGGAGAGAGCCAAAAGCAAGGGAGCCAAAAGCAAGAAACTTTCCTAGGGCAGCATTTCTGGCATTGCGATTCTCAACTTGCATAAATTCAGGCTGACGAGGAAAACACAGCTCGCAAGCCTTGCTCCAAGTGCAAGGCAATCCCAGGCCAGGGTAAACAAGTGCTTGCAGAAAAAAGCCCATATAGCAGTTTCGGGTTATTACAAGGAACTCTTTGTCCCTTCCCTGGGAGTGCTGGCTTCCCTAAACCGCTCCGGCCGGTACACTACGGGCTGCGACGCTCCCTCTGTCACCGGCCCCCGGCCACCCCGGCGGCTGCGCCGCTTCCCGCCGCCCGGCAGCCCCGGCCCCACGCAGCCC
>JAOEHY010050796.1:0-45632 GCA_025447955.1 Psilopsiagon aurifrons
GTCCCTGGCCATGGCAGGGGGGTTGGAACTAGATGATCTTAAGGTCCTTTCCAACCCTAACTATTCTATGATTCTATTATTGTGAGGGTGCTGAGACACTGGAACAGGTTACCCAGAGAAAATGTGGCTGTTCCATTCCTGCTGGACAGGGCTTTGAGGAACCTGGTCTAATGTGAGGTGACCCTGCTCATGACAGTGGTATTGGAAAAAAAGTTACCCCTGGATTTATGTAAGAGCCCTCATTGCTCTGCACTTGCCTATACAGTCTAATTTTATCACTGACGACTGGAAAAATGCAAAGGAGAACAGACAGCTCATCTCCCACTACTGCTTGTAAGAAGTTTTCCTTCAGGTTCTTAGGAACCAACAATTAACTCCTGGGCTCACAAGGGATACATCAGTTGATGACAAGGAATGACAACAAGAATTCACAGAAAAAGCCATTTTAAAAGCTTATATACTGCCTCAGTTTGTAAGCAATTTTGATTGGAAGCAATTCTTCAGTCACAGAAATGAGGATCTCATTGAGACACACTTCTCACTGTGGAAAAGCAGCTTTGGTTCAAAAGCAAGCCAACTACAATATTTTAAGAAAAATGAAATACTTTAGCCTTCCTAAAAACAATTGCAAACCTTTTCCATGGAGGACTTGTGTGTGTCTTAAGAGAGGACACACACAGATGTGAAACATTCAGTGTATCCACAGCTACAATTCACTATGGGAGAGCAGTTGTAAACGTACCTTTTTCTCGTATACATCTTGCCAAACAATGCCAGCAAAGAATTTGTGCTGCATAATCTCCTTGGCATCATCCGGACCGCCACCTAACCTGTTTGGGGCAAAATAAATAATTAGATGCTTGAGTACAGTTATTTTTCCTCACATGATTTTCACTGAACAGGAGGCAAAGAAATTCTGAGTTTATATAATAGATTTGGGAGCCTTTGCTTCATATTCATGTGCAAGGGCTGCAGGAGAGACTATTTTAGGCTTCAACGCAGTTCCACTCAAAGATCTGGAAACATGCTAACACACAGAATAAAGGTCTCTCTTAAACAAAGGGAAAAAAGTATAAAATCACAATTCCAAAGACGTGCCCTTCAGGAATGATGCTGTCCTAGGGAGCACAGCAGATACTGCAAATAAAAGGTCTGAGCCACACACTCTTCTCTCTAAATTAACAAGTGACAACCTCTCACAATTTTCTGGAGCCGAGCGATGCCAGCAGTAAAACTGAATTTGATTTTGAAGTGTAAAAGAGGCAAGGATTTTTAAGACAAACTGATTAATGCAACCTGATTTAAATTTCCATTAAACAGTTGACAACTGCAGTGATAATATCATGTTGTATGCAAATCTTTCCTCCTCCTTGGCTTCACAAAAGCACAAAGGGTGTTTTATTGACTTAGGGTTTATCAAGATAAAGCACTTTCATTCCAAAATAAAACTGTCCACACAGCTTATAGATGCAATCAGTTTAGTTGCAGTCTTGAGCTAACAGATACTTAAATTTTGCTGTGGAGGTTAAAATGTTCTCTAGAAGACTGAACCACATCTGCAAGCAAAGACATGCACTGATAAAACAACATGCATACTAAATAACCAGCAGGAGACTTACTTCAGGTAACAAGGTTAAGCAGACGCTCAGGATTTTAAGTACTGGAGGAGCCACTATGTTCATCCAGGCTGACCTCTAGCATCTGCCTGTTCCCTGCTTCTTGGTGCCACTAGCAAACTGAGATATTATCCCTATTTTAAGAGCTTGGAACAATGGCTTTCTGTGACCAAGGCGAGAGCTATACTGCTACAGAAAGAGGGCAAAGGACAATTCTTTGAACCTGAAGCCAAACTGCCTGGTCAGACCTCATTTGTGCTGCACAACAGCTGGCCCTGACTCTCCTCCAGGCCACATGTAGTAACCCTGCTGCCCTAATACATAATTATTTGGGAACAGAGGGGAGAGGTTTGATTCAAAATATCAAAGATAATGTGATGGCTGTGCTAAAGCCCACTGAAGTGGTATTTTTACAGCCTGAGACTGCACTGTGTGCTCTGGGACGTAGCTTGAAGGCACAATCCTACTGAGAAAATGTTGGACAATGATTTAGTGCAGAGGAGTCAAATTCAGTGACACCTTGTCCAAACTGCTGTCTGGGAATGGATCCTGGTGCATGCAACCCTCTCAGCTGTGCCAAAGTACCATCTTCAGAGAACACAAGCTGACAGAGGCCACAGCTACACCAGAGAGACCAAGCAGCAGAGGTGCCTGGCAGTTCAAAACCCATGCTTGCACAGCAACTTAAGGGGTCTGCTTCTTCACGTTCCTTCATTAAATGTGCAGTAGTACAGGGAACGTGTACCCCAGTCTTACAGTAGCAATGTGATGCTCTCCTCCCCCAGGAAAGCTCTAAGACCAAGCCTAAGTTGACCCTAAAGCCCCACAGGCCAAACCAAGCTAGACGATGGCTCTCCCATCTGCCTGGCAGCACATTATACAGCTGCAGAGCTGCCTGGAACAGAAACAAACTCCAGGGCAGCCTGGGAACAGAGACAAACTCTGTGAGTAATCATCTCTCAGGCAGTTCCACACAGACCCAGAGGCTTTGCCAAATCTCTACCAGGCTCCCTGTTGCTTCCCCAGTGCAGATGATGGCCAGTGAAGAAGAAGGAGTTGATCCTCTTTATCCACAGATGCCAACACAGTGCCCTTCTGCACAGAAATTCAGGAGTGACTACAAGCTAAGAAGAACGTGAATCGTGTTTTGCAGAAGCATCCAGGAAGGCTGGCTGGCTGCAGCCACGTATGAGTGTTTTGGAGACTGTTAGCTAATATGAGCCCTCGTTGCATGAAGGGCAAACGCATATTCAGGGAAATGCCAAGAAAAACTCCAGATGTTTTACTTACCTTTTAAAAATGTATATTATTAAGCCAATCCATTCAAAATGAGTGGGAAAATGATAGAAACCTCATATTTTGGATATGGACTTATTCCAACCTACACTCTTTCCTTTCGGAAAGAATCCTCTCAAAGAGAACAGAATTAAATCAGCACCTAATGCAAAAATCGCAGTTAAGCACCACTGAGAGCTGAAAGAGCAGCAGCTCTGCCTTCCTAAGGACATGCTGGGAAAAAAATCCATTGGGAATAAAAGTTCTTGAAAAGATTTTTGTACAATCCGATTAAATTCTGTGCATTTAAGTCTACAGACAGAACCATAAATAGTATAAATAAGACTCCACAAACTAAGGGCAATCAGCTATGAATCCACAGAGAGATCATGTGCAAATATCTTTAAAAATTTATGTACTGTATTTTTATACATATATTTAAATATTAATATAGCATATAAACACACATTAAGCAGTGGAAGTATTGCTATCCCAGCCCAGAAGATTGCAGTTAGTGGATCACAGGAAAAATGCTGTTTCTCTGCTTCTCCATGTAAAAGTAAACAGTGCTCAGCACCCAAGTCCATTCCCAGCTCTTTAAGAAGAAACCCACAAGCTCTTAGTTTTACAGTTAAAAAGCTTCTACAGCAAGGACAGCCAGGCCCCAGTGGAGGAGAGTGGGCAGCACTGCCTTCTCTCTGCCCTGCCAAATAATCCTATTCATAAGGTTGTGCTTCACCGTATGAGGAGCCACAATACAGGCACTGACTGTGGGCCAAATCTGAAGAGGCTGTCACACTTTCAGGTGACAGATTTCTGTTGTTTATAGATTCACAACTGCACTGTCCTCATCTGAGAGGTTTGTTCAAGCCATCTACCCTTCCCATAGCAAGAGCAGCACAAGCAGACATACACGTAACTGCAAATCACTTCCTTTCACAACTTAAAAAGGAGTTCGGTTTTCGTAAGGTAAAGGCTTGATTGAGCCTGATACTCCAGAGCATCTGCAGCCCAAAGAATAAGAAAAGTTAAAAGATACGCTGGTTTTTGTGTGAAAAAATGTTGAGTGCCTCCTTCCATTTGATACATGGCACAAAGCAACAAAGGAGAATTTTAGGTCATATGAACAGGAAATATTGACAGAATAGATTTTTTCCTTCTTAGGGAAATTAGGGCTCACATTACAAGATTAATAAACTATCAATCCCAAAAGAAACTTCAAAATTCCTTTTCTCTTACAAAATGGATTTAATATGACCAAATTTAGGAAACAGCCATGATTAAAAGCAGAATGCAATTCACTGTTCTTCACGCTTTCCGCATATGCTGGTGAGTTTGATACTGACCTGGCATTACTGAAGGCAGATGCTAAGACTGCTTCTATATATCCAGCTCAGTTACAGTAGGTAATGAATTCACTGATGCAGGTCACAGTTTCCTAGCTCCTTGACATTTAACTTATAATATCCTCATCACTGAACTGCATTATATCAACCTGTTGGTGGTGGTGGTGGTTTTTTTTGAGGATTTTACAGGAAAGGACAACTCCCATTTTCATTCTTTTCTTGGTTTTCACTGCTTCCTCTGTCCCATTCTGAAGTTCAGCAGCAGTTACTAAATGTTGCCAATTCTGACACAAACAGCGTTATGATGACACCAACTTCTGTCCACCACTGGGCTTTGTGGAAGAGAGGATTTCTGTTGAATTACGCAGTGGCTCCCCAAAGCATCATCAGTGGGCTGATGTCAACCAGACTATCACGTTATTTAACTTTTCACTCAATGGATTTTTGTAGCTATCTGGCTGGGGTTTTTTCAATATGCTTCCATGAACTCCCTACAAGTCAACTACTAAGTATGCCAGGTACCCACCTGTTGTTTTTTAAGCCCAGCCAGTAACTCAGAACCATGCAGCCACTCACTCACTCCCCACCTTCTTCCCCCCCAGAGGGATGGGGAAGAGAATCAAGGGTTGAGATAAGAACAGTCCACTAACTAAGGTATAATAGAAAACTACTACTACCACCACCACCAATAATAATAACGATAAGGGAAATAACAAGGGGAGAGAATATAAAACTAAAAGGGGAAAAGGAAAAGAAAACACAAGTGATGCACTGTGCAATTGCTCACCACCTGCTGACTGATACCCAGCCCAACCTGAGCAGCAACCTGGGCCATCTGGGTAACTCCCCCCAGTTTATATACTTGGCATCACATGCATACCCCTTTGGACAGTTTGGGTCAGGTGTCTTGTCTCTGCTTCCTCTCTGTTTCTTGTGCCCCTCCTCACTGGCAGAGCATTAGAGACTGAAAAGTCCTTGATCAGAGTAAGCATTACTTAGCAACAACTAAAAACAATGGTGTGTTATCAGTGTTGTTCTCAGGCTAAAGTAAAAAACACAGCACCAGCTACTAAGAAGGAGAAAACAACTGTTACAGCTGAACCCAGGACATCACCGCAGCACACAGAACACACAGTAAGAAAAACATGAAACTACAAGTCCAGGACTCAGGACTTCCACTCCTCGGGCTCCCAGCTCAGTTCTCTGTACTGCCTGAAACACCACAAAGTGTAGGGGATTTGCACAATTGTAACTTGTATTAAAAAGTTGGGTGAAGAGTGCTTGGTGAAAAAACAGTATTTAAGAATGGTCTATGATCCAAACAGCTGGGGAAGCTTTGGTGTAATTAGCAAGCCGCAGGCATGTGTGCAGGCTTGTCTAGTCTACAGTTATTTCTATCAGCACCACGAAAAAGCATCTGTCCAAAAGATCAGAGCATCACAGGTTCCAAGCCTGCAGAAGATACACGTGAAGAAGTGGCTATTTGTATAAAGTGAGCACATTGTGGAGTAATGATTGGCATTGGAAAAACCTTGTAATTAGAAACAAGTGGGCATTCTTTGTTTGTAAACAAACTGCATTTTGGTTCATCAGAGATGCTCCTTGAAGAACAAATTACAGCAGGTGCTGATTGTGTTTCTAATGACTGAATGGTCCCCCCTGAATAAGGGTCACAATTGTACTTACAGGAAAGCCCAGTGCTTTCCTGGACTGGAATCCTCTTGGCAGGGGCTGCTAATCAATTACACCACCTTCTCCTGGAGGTCCCCTTGCAGGCACTGGGTTCAGGAGGGGTGTGCAGCTGTTGCCACCTAATACAAGGCTGGCCACGTTCCTGACTACAGCTGTTCCTGGTTCCCCATGTCATCGCCAAGTTGAGTCCTCTGGTAGTACAAATTGTGGATTTGCATTACAAGACCTCTCTGCAGGGTTTTGCATCAAAAACACTGATGGAAATAGCCTACAGTGATGACAAATCCCTGCTACAAGTATATGTACACTGGCAAAAAACATTTTCCTGCTCTGTGCATGCACACAGACATACAGACTAAACAAACATCAGAAAGCAAACCGGAATATTCTGCTTGCACCTCACATGAAAGATTTCCTATATGGGGCCCATCTACAGTGGAAGTTTCAGGACAGGAGATCATAGGAAGTGTCACAACATTATTTGCTTTAAAAAAGTCTGGAATGACAGGATGGCAGGTTTTAAAACTGACGTTTATCTTTGTGTGAAGGTCAACATCCTTTCTGGATCTTGTTTTATTTAGCCATTAAGGGCTTGGAGTTTTTGTTCTTGTTTTGTTGGGGTTTTTTTCTGTTTTAAATCAAGGGTTACTTTTTAAATAATACAGCACAGCAGGAAACCCACCCCACAACAAACAGAAAAAGAACAGGGGGAAAAAGGGTAAGTAGATTAAGCATGGGACAAACTCCACCACAAACATGGTTTGGATACCACCACCTACTGTCCAGAGCAGTATGCTAAATCACTAGTAGCACAGATTTAAACAAAACCTCAGAATATGGACAGCAGCCTCAATTAGGACAGGAGGTGCAAACATTCAGTGGACAGCAGCTTATGATCCACAAGAGCCACTGAACTCATTGTAACCAGAGGCAGGGTTAATTTGCTTAGTCCCAGGCTATAGTTTGAGTTAATGGCAGCCACCACATTTTGAAGTTCACCCTTCTGATGACCAAAGCTGCTCCATGTCACTATTTATGCTGTCAGCTCATGTCAGAAGTTAAACCAGAAATAGGTCTGCTTGCTGTATTTTTGCAGATGATCGCTTTGAATGGATTAGAAATAAAACTACAATTTTTGTAGAAATACCTTCTTCAACTTTAAATATAGAAACCACAGCTGGCACATGTGTGCATGCAACAGCCCTTTGTGCAGTATCATTTGCAACTGTTTTTCTATGATGATGATATGGGCATTTCATAGGGCAGCACAAAACCAGTCACTTTTAAGTCACCTGTCTTGAACCTTTCACAGACACGCCTCTGCCAAGCACAATCATTAACTTCTTTGTGAAGCCTTTAAAAGAAAACCTTTTGCCTTTTTTTTTCTGTATTTCTGAGGCCATGAATGCTTAAAAGTTGCAACAGTCTCACCTTTGCTTAGGATCTTTCTTCAGCAAACCTGACAAGAGAGATTTTGCTTCAGGTGACAAAGTGCGTGGAAATCTAATCTCCTCCATAAGGATGAGTTCAAAGAGCTTCTCATGGTCCTGATTGTAGAAAGGGAGCCGACCACACATCATTTCATACATCACAACTCCCAAACCCCACCAGTCCACTGCACGACCATAGTCATTATCTTCCAGCACCTGCAGAAATGTAAGGAAAAGGCTTTAGAAGACATTCTCAAATCAGGCATGAACACAGAACTTGAGAGGGAAAATTTACTCGACCAAGTTCATCTTTTCATGTCACAGCCAAATCTACCAGCGGAGTATTTGCAGAAGATGCATTTGAAAAGAACTGGCATCCATGTTCACTGCACTAGGTGAGCAGAAGGGGAAAAAGACAGCAATGGGTACATTATGGCAGCTTCCTTCCCTTCTTCTTCGCAGCCTCCCTCACATTGTGGTCATGGTAAGTACAACTTTTGGAAGCCCCAAAGGTTGAGAACTGTTCTCACCTTACAGAGCCAGCTGTTAAATTCTCATTCATCACAAACTGTTCCAAATGGGATCCAGTACTCTAGAAAAACCCCAACCTACCAAGAATTCAGTGCAGGGAGAAGAGAGAAGACCGTCAACCTGTTACTTCACAAGCAACAAGCCAAACATCCCCATCATCTTCATATCAACCTGCACCCCTCAAATGGTGGCTCTGCGCATCCTGAAAGACCACCCATAAATACTAAATGACTAATTGACATTAAACACTAAGAGCCAGCACTCCACTCCTTACATTTGACTGGCTGAAAGGCCACAGAACAGCAGTCAAATTGTCTGGAAATGTTTCTCCTCCTTCCCCCCCTCCCCAGTACTCGCTCACTAGCTCTCACACTCCTGCCTCTGCTTAGAGGGCTACAAACCCAAGATCTGTCACTGGGGTGGACTTCTCCAGGGCTCACAGCGGAAGTCCAACCCGGTTCATTTTTCCCTTGATACTTTAATCTAACAAAGCCATGGCTGGTGCAGGGACTCGAGACCCCAGCAGTGCCCTCCATCTCTCCTGCTTGCTTGGGAGAAGCCCTGTCACAGTGCATTTCTGATATTCTGCACTGCGTGTTGCTGAAGGGAATGTTTTGTGGCTTATGGAGTGGATGTTAGTGGACTTCTCTAGACTTTGTGTCTCCTGTGCAGTTGTCTGTCGCTGACACCAAGAGTCTCATATTCCAGACCCTGTCCTCAGGTTTTAGTTGTCATCTTTACACTTTTCATGGGTTTGCAGTGAACTGCTTACTTTTGCAAAGAGCACAGATCACGACTGCACCACCATCTGGTCTTCTTGTTGCATGGTGTCTGCATAAGCTTTACACTGCTACAATTCAGAATACATTACACTCAAAATTAAAAGGGTAGAAGAGCCAAATTAAGTTGAGGCAAGTTTAATAAAAGTAGGATTAGAACCTCTTGAAAACCTTGCTAAAGGTGTTTTGCACACAAAAAAAGAGGCATCGAGACACTCCACGTAACAACTGTTTGCACTCTGCCTCTCTCTATTCACTAGTTATTCTCCTTAATTATATGAAAGAGGGAAAGGGCCTGCAGTAAAATCAAAAGGCTGACAGGTATTAGATTACCCCACATTGGTCTATTTACAGCATCCCCTGCCGTATGATTCACACCAAATGACAGCTGGCTGTGCAGCTGCCCTGTATATGTATACGGCTGACACAGCTGCCGTCCGGACAGGATTCCAGGAGCCAGCCCCGTCCTTCCCGAGGCATCGCAGCCCTGCAGCTCACAGGAGATATTGTGTGACAATACGGTTACGGCTCTCTGAGTCACTCCGTTCAATGAGCGCTTCCTGTTCACGCTCCACTACACTTGGGATTCTGAAAATAAAACAGTCACAGGCCTCCAATTTTTGTTTTTATTTTTTAAACTGCTGCACAAGATGCAATACGAGAGATTGAAAGAGAAAGAAAACCACAAAGGCCTTTGCTGGGTGTGAAATAAATGCTACAGTTGCTTTTGAAATGCAGCAAATACTTCAAATCTTACTTCAGGAAGCGCATTAATACTTCGAATTATAATCTAGATTACTAACCACGACTTTTGCCTTCACCTTTTGTTAATTCTAAATAGGATGTAAATTGCGTATTTCTTCAAATCTCTTTACCACAACCAGCATACACTCATGTTAGTGAGTTTTACACATGTTGCACAAAACACAGCAATGGTTTTAGTATGAAAAATACACCGTAACAAAACAGGTATTGCGCTCATTCATGATTTACTACCACACACAGAATACCTGGGGGGCAGTAAAGTAACAAGGTCATTTCACTTAAATTATAGGATCACCATTTCCTAACGAGCAGCTGTACACTGCTGTGAGATGGAATTTGAAAGAGAAGGAAGAACAGCTGTAAACATCACAGCCACTGATGCATCTGACACATCAAAGTTGACATGGTTCAGTCACTGTCATCCATGCACGAGATTCCAGTACAAACCTAAAACCAACGATGTAACAACTGTACAGACATGCTGCTATGCCAGAGTCGAATTACATACGCAGACAAGAAGATTGAGCCCCTGCTTTAAGGATGTGTGACCCTAAATGCATGGAATATCACTTACACACAATTTCCACATTTTTTGCATGCTATTAACCAGATGACAAAAGCCTCCAGAGTTTAACACTCCAACTCACAGATGGGATTTGCAAGTAAGGGAGAGAACTGGGTTAATCAAAAGGATCTGTCCTTCAGGATTTTGGCTGAGCCAGCTTTTTATTCAAGAGAAAAATAGCAGCAAATACTGTATCAGAGAGGACAACACAATTCCTACACAGGGAATCCCCACATTCCAGGTTAGGAAGAAACAAAACCAAAACAATAAATATTTTTAGTCTCATAAAATCCTTGATGAAAAACTGAAGTTCTGCAACTGCTTTTAAGAAAGAAGCTAAAATAAAAGCCATGTTTATGAATAATAAACACTCTGTCATGCTGCTAATTACTCCCTGCATCAGTAAATCTCAAATTGTGGTGCATGGACCCCAATTTAGATTCACTGAAGACTTCTGGTGATCCATGGAGAGCTGGCAGCTATCATGAGACTGGCTCCACCTCCTTGCTGCAAGCTACTTTGACAGGTGCCCATGTCCTTCATTATTATAGAGACTGGAAGCCCTTGAAAGCAGCTGGCAGTTAAGAAAAAAAGAACAAAACCAAACAAAAACCAAGAGCATGCTGCCATTGCTTTCAAGTGGAGATCAGCAAAGGCTGATCAGCAAAGACATCAGCTTTCAGTAGAAATGTTCCTCCTCATCATCCACTTTAGCTTTCCATACTTTGTACTTTTGCATAGTTCACTAAAGAAAGGTTTGCAATGCCCAAGTCTCCCACCTTGGAGAAAGTTTACATCCTGGCTGTGCCAACAATACATAATCTGCCAGTACCCCAAGACTTGCTTCTGCCTGTGCTCCAAACTGGATGGAAGTTTTAACGCCACGGGTAGCAAAGCACCCCTTCGAAGCAACCAGCTCTGTTGTGAGGCTCACAGGGTTAGCTCAGGTTCCATGCCCTCCTGATGCAGTGAGTCTGCTTCCAGACAGCTCAGACCATGGGCAGAAAAAAACAGTCTGCCTGAAAAATACCACATACACATACATCCTCTATCACATAATTACCCTTTTGATTTTCTCTCACAACTAACTCACAGCTAGAACACCACCTGTGTTGCACAGGTCTTAGGAAGAGTATTTCCAGAATGAAAGTTGAAAACACATTTGTGTTTTACACTTAATAAAAAAAAAAATGTACAAAAATCCCCAAAACATGAGGTTTGGGAACAGAGATCCTCTGATTGGATATGTTTCCTCTGAAACCAAAAAGTTCAAATTAAGACTAAGAAATATCTCATGCTCTTACAGCCACCAAACAGTCCGTGCTTCTCCTGCGTACCATATTAAATGCTGCGAAAAGACCTGGTCTGTCCTGTTCTTAAAACATGTTGCCTTATGCTGTCGTCAAAGAGTAAAAGAACTGGACAATGCTTTCACTTCTTAAGCAAAGCCCTGTTGATGCAGAATTAGAAGTGATTTTAAAAGATCTGGGGTTTTTTTTCAGTTAGATTTCTGACACAAGAAGCAAGCAAGCACTGTTCCAGTAAAATTGAAATACTCCCTAAAGCAGAAGGAAGGTACTACTCTCCCTGAAAATTATCACATATCGTTATGCTAAAGATATGTCCCAGAACATGATGAATGAAAGATTCTCAGTATGTGTTGTTATACAACAGCAGTTACTGTATGAACACATTATGGTACAGAAATAATTTTGTACCGTTACTGCTATCATGGATGGCATTTAAGAAGATAATTTAGTACAATAGCCAACGTAAACCTACCTCTGGTGCAAGATACTCTGGAGTGCCACAGAAAGTCTTCATTGTTGCTCCATCCTTGATACCTTCTTTACATAGTCCAAAGTCTGTTATTTTTATGTGTCCATCTTTGTCCAGCATAAGATTTTCCAACTGAGAAGACAATCAAAATGAAAGACATCATTACATAAACCATACACTGCTCCTCAGCAAGTCCATGAAAGAAATGAATTTCTGCAGATCAGTTTTCAACCTCGTTCTCATGGGGGTAAGAACCTCAGTAGCTGCCAAAGCACATATGATGCATATATGCCTTTATATCACTTTCCTTAGTTCTTTATGAAACATTAGGTAACTAATATGCAGTCTTTGGTAACTGATTATATAGAGAGAGAATACAGAATGCAGACATTGTATTTATGCTTCTGTAATATTACTGCCAACAGAACACCACTTCTTTTAAACATATATTAAGTATTGTCCCTTACAGAACTTCATCCCTGCTTTTATTCTAAGTGATTTTAGGAAATATGTTGTATCAGTAAAGGACAGCAAATGAAACAAAAATCAAATGCAAGGCTAAGGAATCACTTTCAAGGGGACCCTTTACACGAGAATCACTTTACAGATTTACCCAGCACATGGTTGTGTTATTTATCCTAGCCTGCACCACTAATTTTTTAAAAAGCCATCTAGATTACAGAATAAAGTTTCCACTGTGTATGAAGTAAAACACACCTTCAAAGGAGTCATGGTCATATGGGAAACAAAATCCCAGCAGTAATCCCAAAATGACTTTGACATAGCCTGAAAACATTGTACAGCAAGCTTCACTTCAGATTGCTCCTAAATGAACTACCAGTATCCCCCCAACCTCACCTGGAAACACTTCTCAGGAAACAAAAAAACAACAAAAACCTAGTAACCAAGCTATTGTTTAATTTTCCTCAATTTCCCAAGTTTGCTTGCCCTGAGATTTCTTGTTTGGTTAGGTTTTGGAAACGTTGCTTGTTTTTCTCCTTCTGTGCTCACCAAACAAATAAGCAACTTGAGGCTTATCCAATTTTCTAACTGCAAGCAGGTACTACAAAGGTAGTGCTACGCAGCACAGTGCAAGGAAGCTCAACATACACGCACTATGAATTTGCATCTATCTGGTAAGACCTGGCATGAAAAGCCCAGGATTATGTTCCACCATGCAGAAGAGCCAGCAGGGTTTCTCTTAGAACATAAGCAGGCAAACGTAAATGCAACCCAAGCAGCTCACTACCCCTTCATATTCTCTGAAACGCTGCCAGGGTCCTCATAAGTGCATTATACAACCTAATACAGAAGTGTTTAGGCATCCTGCAAAGTCAAGTCCAACAGCTGCAATAACTGTTATGTTAAAGTTCAACTGGGAAAGGCTTTCTTACAGTTCAGACTTATTTGCTTTTGGACTAACGAACACAAAGCCCAAACTCAAAAAAACCTACAGTACTGTTTTTCTACGTACCTTCAAATCTCTATAAACCACATTCTTCTCTGAATGCAGGTAATCCAGTGCTGAAACAATCTCAGCTCCATAAAACCGAGCCCGGTCTTCAGAAAAGACACGCTCTCTTGACAGATGGAAAAACAACTACAAGAACAGTAATTTGTTACTGTTAGATTGCATATGTTTCTGAATTATGTCTCACACTTTGCAGGCTATCCTGCTTGGAATGTGGTATTACCAAAGAGAAAACCCCTTCCCATCTTCACCCAGCACCCAGCTGTGCCCATATGTGTTAAAAAGCATCAAACTAAATTATTAGACAATTGTATCCCACATTCACAGATGCACACTGATAACGAGTTTGTGTGCTCCACACTCTCGTATGCACAGAAAATTGTAAAACCCCATTTTGACTGAGGTACAATTACATACTAAAGCTGCAGCTCAATACATGATTCACTGACATGTTAATATTCCAACCTTTTCTTCTTGACTAACAGTAGTTTGGTTTTTTTCTAGTTTTCCCTCCAAAGTAGCACACACTCATAATATTCATTAAAAAGTGTTAACACTTGTCTGAAGAGCAACCAGAAAGTAACCTTGTATTCTTGAATTACTACATGTCAGACTACAATATGCTGCTGTCATGTAAAATATGAAGCTACACCCAAAAGATTTTTTCTCTAAAAATGGGGTTAAGAAAATTAAGTCTTAATATTAGTTAAACCTGCAAACAGCTCTGTTTAACTGCGACAACTTGGGCTAACTAGAATTGCAAACATGGACCTTAGCTAAATAACATCAAGCAGAATTAGTAGTAAAACAGGAAAGTCCTAAAGTAATAAACATTATTAGATTTCCCTTACCTCCCCTCCATTAGCATACTCCATGACAAAACACAAGCGATCATGTGTCTGGAAGGAATACTTTAAAGCCTGGAACAGATTTAAACCAAAACTTAGAAGACAGATCACACTGACAGTTATAAAAGCATTTTAAATAGATTTTCAGACATAAAATTCCTATTTTAGTGGATTTTTTTTTTTTTGTCCTTGGATCTTATATAATATTTACACTTCCTTGTTGAAGCTGAAGACTGATCCACTGCCAACTTATTTAATTAAAAAAATTCAATGAAACATTAAAACAATCCCTGGCAGAAACTATCAGTAACACCTATAACCCTGTAAAACTAAGTCCTTGCTCATTAACAGTGATACAGAAGTACCAATAGTAGCTCTGAAGTTTCCTTCCCAGGCCATAAGCTCCCACAGTTTCATCTCACAGACAAGAGGCCATAACCAAACCCCAGAGCACAAGGTTTTACTGCACTGGCTACAAGCTCTCTGACAGGAAACACAGTTGTATTTACACACATCAGCCCCCTGGTCTCTGCCCTGCTGCCTGAAACTGCTCCCAGTTGAGAGCCTGCCAGAGGGTTGAGCAATGCTGCCAATATCAGTTTGTGAGCAATTTACAAAAACAGACCGGATGAAGGGTGTGATGGAGCGTCACAAGGTGCCTCTGTAGAATCCTGTCACATGTACTCCTGTGGCTAGAGGAACATCAACTTCACAAAGTCTTAAGTTTTCTGGTTATAAACCTAGTCTTGCGGTTGACTTCCCAAGACAGCTCTTGATTTGGATATTTGGGTTTATGAAAGCATTAAAAAGAAAATACCACATATGATGTCATTGTCTTCATTACTAAGTGTGGCATTTTGTAACCAGTCATATTTGCAGAGAGAAAGGGAGGACCTGGCTTTAGACATGTCAACAAACATTTACTGATTATACCCAATACAGCCAATATTTACTTCCAGAGGCCACACTTAATAGGTCTGAATTCCAGCTAGGCCTTTGTGTTCCTGGACAAAGGAAACAACCAGGATCCCACAAAAGTCTCTTACAGGGCTTAAGCAGTTGAAAACAACTCATAGCCAACTTGCAATAAATAGTAGAAACAAAATGTTGAGGTGGAACTTAGGTATCTGAACTCAACCCAGAGAGACTGCTGGCATTAGTTTAAATTGAGAGTATAGTTTGATTTTACAGTTTAGCCAATCCAAAGGAAAAGCAGATAAAGCTTCTATAGCCCCGCTCTTTCCTGTCCCATCCCACATGCTCCCACCACTATCGTTTAGCTGGCATTACCAGTGTTCTGATTCCACAGTGAGCTGCTTCTGAGAGCTTACAAAGGCAGGCAAAATTAAAGGGTTTCTCCCTCAAGTATATCTTCCTGAACTTGTCTGTCACAAGATCAGAGTCACCCTGATCTCTGCTACAAAGAGAAGACCAAACATCTGGAGGACAAGGGAAGCAGATAGCTCTCTCAGGAATAGCAAGCCATTAAGTGGGTGAGCCATAAAGTCAAACCACACCCTGAAACACTGTCTTCAAGAGGTACTGAGGACCTGCTCTGCAAGAATCAGAAGACTTAAAAAAGCATTTTAATCTCTGCCTCCCAAAAATGTACAAAAATACAAAGATACTCTGAAAATACAGACCTCAGAAGTACTGCGTAAGTAACAAAAAATAAAAGAAGTCTTGGCTGTCAGGACGTCAAGTTACACTGTGCAGAGGGAGAAATGCTTACTGTTAAGAATGGATGCCGCGAATTTTGTAAGACACGGTTTTCTGTCAGCGTGTGCGCTACTTCATCCTGAAACACAAGCAGGAGGAAATTAGCAAAGTGATTCCCCAGACCACAGATCCATTTCAAATCCTAACAGAGCAATTATTTACATGCACTCAGAGAATCCTTGGTATGAATTTCCCAAAGGCTGTATCAACATTCCCAAGTTTCCCATCTACTCACCTTTGCTACAATAACTTCCTTCTTCAGAATTTTCATAGCATAATACCGTCCGGTTGCTTTTTCTTTAACTAAAATGACCTTTCCAAAAGTGCCTTTTCCCAGTAGTTTAAGGTATTCAAACTCATTCATGGTCTGTTAATGGTACAGATAAACAAGAACTGAATTACATGAGCTAATAAGTATATTATTCTCAGACTAGAACTTCTCATTCACATGCGAATGCATTGTATAATGTTGCATATGTGGGGTTTTTTAATCCTTTTGCTTAGCAGAATTCAGGAGCAGAAATGCTTCGTCTACAAATGAATACTAGTGCACTCCTAAAGATAATCTATCAGACTGCTTCGGGAAAGCTGTACGTTTTCAATTAACAGAACACTTTTACGACTCAACACTCAACTGTGTAAATACCACTCAACATATTATTATTACTTCATGGACATTTTGATCACTTTGTCAGTGCAGACATTCACTAAAAGACGCATATTGCTCTGATTCCAGGGACTGAACCCATACCTTTTTTCTGACGATTTCCACCTCTCTTGGTGACCAGCTTTCTTGTGCTTCATTAAGCAGCACCAAAACTCACACAGAAAAGAACTACCTCACAGATTAGCCACTTGCTCTTATTCATAGGAAAGACGTTGGGGAAAATCAAAATCTGTTGCAGGCCAAGAGCAGTCTCTCAATTGTCATAACGATGACCACTGCCAACATGGCAACAGTAAGACATACAGTCAAAGGCTACTGCAACCTCAACTGGGGAAAGATTTTAAGCTGCTCTACACAGCAAATGTCCTGCATATTCTTCCCAAGAACTAGCTTAGGGGACTTTCTGCTAATCACTGCCTAGTTGATGCCAAGACCCCAGTAACAATTTTGGTTATCCTCTCTATCATGCCCAGATGGACAGTCACCACCTCAGAAGAATGCATGCATGTGACCAACAGGGTGGCTCTTGCATTTCTAAGAAGAGCTGCTCAGCAAGAGCTGTATCTGTTCACTCAAGGTCACAGAAGGCCCATGGCAATTGCAATTCAGAGTGACATGTTAGTAGCCACCCACATAAGTCTAAAACCCCTGACATGACAAAAGGGTGACACACATACTTAGTGGTGACACAGACAGCATTTGTTGTGTCTGTGGCTTTCATTTCTTTCTTACAGGTGGGAACACTTCAGAAAATGGAAACTCAAATGGGAGACCACAGTGAAGTAGAAAGAAATGAAGGAAGGTTGAAGACATTCCTTGGTCTCGGATGCCAGAGAGGGACTCTTCATCAGGGACTGCAGTGATAGGACAAGAGGTAATGGGTTTAAATTTAAATAGGGGAACTTTGGGTCAGATACAAGGAAGAAGCTCTTTACTGTGAGGGTGGTGAGGCTCTGGAACAGGCTGCCCAGAGAAATCATAAATGCTCCATTCCTGGCAGTGTTTAAGGACAGGCTAGACAGAGCCTCAGACAACATGGTTTAGTGTGCGGTGTCCCTGCCCATGGCAGGGGGGCTGGAACTAGATGATCTTAAGGTCCTTTGCAACCCTAACTATTCTATGATTCTGTAAGACAAATACCTAAAAGGGCTCACAGGTAAAGCTCTCCTCTGGCACACACTTCTTTCATGGAAGGCCACTGTGTCCTGGGTTTGGCAGTAGCAGTCTTTTTTCTCCTTCTTGGTAGCCGGTGTGGAGCTGTGTTGTTTTTTTTTTTTCTTTGGACTTTTCGGCTTGTGAACAGCGCTGATAACACCAATGTTTTAGTTACTGCTTAGTACATTTTGGTCTGGCCAAGGACTTTCTGAGTCTCATGCTCTGCCAGGGAGGAGGGTAAGCCGCGAGGGAGCAGAGACAGGGCATCTGATCCAGATTGAACAAAGAGGTATTCCATATCATAGCACGTCATGCCCGGAAGGTAAAAAACTGGGGGCAAGAACCCGAAAGAGAGGAGATCACAGCTCGGTCGCCGGGTGGTGAGCATTTGTATCCTCTTCCCTTGTATTTTTCCCTGGTGATTATTGTTATTGGTGGTAGCAATAGTGATATGTGTTATACCTTAGTTATGGGACTGTTCTTATCTCAACCCGTGGGAGTTACATTCTTTTGATTCTTCTCCCCATTCCCCCCCCCCCCCCTTTTTGGAGTGGGGGGGAAGAAGGAGGGGGAAGTGTGTGAACAAAACTGGTTGGTTTACAGCTTAAACCGCGACAGCTCCTTTAGGAAGGGGAGGTGGGTGAACAAACTGCGTGGCTGATTTACAGCTTGAACCACGCCACATTGTTAAGATGGCCCTGTGCATTCAGACAATGCTGAGCCTGATGCAAAGACTAGAGCTCTAGGAACACCATGGAGAGATGCTGCAGCAGCTGTCTGGGAGTTAGCCTAAACCCTTAATCCGGAGCAATTAAATCCACTAGATCACCCTGAGTCCTGTAAATCCACTGGAATATCTTTACACCAGTCTGCAAAGAGTTTTCACAGTCACACTGTCCAACAGGAGCTATGAATTTAGGCTCTGTACCACAGGAAAACAGACAAACCAGATTTAGACCTGCACTGGCCTTGAAAGCCATCCAGCAAGGACATCTGAACTCAGAACACCAGGGGACCCAGACAGGCTTTGCCTGGTAGCTGCTCAGCTCAGACAATTGTTTCCTCCAGAAGCTGCATTTACAACCATGTTATTTTTATGGGAACAATGTGTCTTAATGGCTATTTCTTGCCTACATTCCAGAAGACCTAAAAAACAGTTACGCTGACTTACCACTTTGTGTTTTGGCTTTGTCATAGAAACTTCCATTTCTTCAGCACCTGAATTATCACTAGGAGAGCCAGATCTAAAATCCATCATCTCTTCCTCTTGTTTCTTGAGGCTGTCTGCTACTGTTTGGATGGCTTTTGTCCATTCTTCCCTGGCAAAATATAAGCAATGACATTCAATACTCATGACTTCAGATTACTGTCAGCCACGGCAAGGTCACCAAGGAATACAGAGCAACTAATGCTTTCTGATGAATCAATGCAACATACAATGAATTATGTGCATTTTCAAGCACTGTAAAAATGCATTTTTAAAAGCACTTTTAACATACATCTTTATTAACCATACCAGAAACAAGAGACAACTTTAGTCCTCCCAGTCTGGATACAATATAAGGCTTTTCAGACAACAGAATTTTTAATAGGCATTCAGTCAGCAGCTCAAGATATGACCTGGTGATACAGAGATTTACATAACAAAACCAGACTTGCCAAAACCAAAAAGCAAAAGGCTCCCATGCAGCATAAAACAATCCAACACAGCTTTGCCATTCCTAGGGTACACTGAAACACATATATCAAACTGCTGGGGGCACTATACCTACTCTTCGTAACACATATCTTGAATTTTAATGGCAAAGGGTGTTCTAGAAGAAGGCATGAATACCCAGGATACTTAGGTTATTCCTTTGTTGTAAAGATGATGACAGAAGTACAGCAATTCCCACGTATGTTTTAGCAGAATGTTAGGAAAAGCAGCAACATTTTACCTTAGGCACAAGTCTTGGTTATGAGAAAGTCTCCACAGCTGTTTCAGCAATAGGTGCTCTGATACTGACCCCTTAAACTCCCATGGAGACCACTTCCACTCCAGTGTCCTTTGGGAAATTTCACACCTTTGGAAACTACTGAAGTGAAAGATCTTGGCCTTCACTTCATTTCACTGCAAATTTACTGAAGATAAAGCATACAACTCATAAGGACTCACAGGGTTTTGGGACAGGCTTTAATGCATACAGGGTCTGAAGATATGTTCAGTGGATTGTGTGAATTTACCACATTTTACTATCTTTTGTTTCTGTATAGAACAGTGGTTTAGTTGATATTTTCTGGACAATGGCTAAACTCTTCTCCCAAGGACACGTTAGGTAAAACACTTTGCTACTACAGCAGGATCAGCAGCAGCCGACTCTAAACAACTCTACGCACTACCTGTAATGAAGTCACACTATCCTTCTTTCAATGTCAAATTATTCACTGAGTCTATGAAATCATTGGAAATAAAATTAAAAAAAATAAAAATTAAAAAAAAAAAATCTTATCTGAACATGTGAATTTCACTTTCTGATGGACAGAAGAGGCAGATCATTCCCCAGATGAAGCAAGGTCCATGGGAAACGGGACCCAACACAATATTCTAATAAGTACACCGAATACACATTAGGTTTTTCCCATCCTGTGCATTTTTTATTTTGGATTTTGTCTGAACATGCACTATCCAGCACTATCTGGGGCAGCAAGGTAATGCTAAACATTCTGAACATTCTCCCTATCCTCCCACCACAGACTACTTCATTCACCATCACACATTCCTTTATTTACTAGTCACTGGTCATATACAGATTACAAAAACCTTTTTCTGCTGTATTTTTACCTCTCCATCTCTCTCAAAAAACAAAGAATGGTTTTCAAGGCACAGAGAAACCTAGAGGAGTATCTACCTTCACATCTCTTTTAAGATCTGCAATTGACTTGTTGAGATCTCAGCCTTCCTGAAGTAAGTATCTTTGATTTCTGGGAGACCAGAATTTTACCCTCAGCTTTTATGTCTCAGGCATACACAACAGAGGTGACTAACACTCTGAGTCCTGAAGTGTCACAAAGCTGACTTAATTGGCTAGGAGGGAACAAAGCAAGACTGAAATACAATCTTCCCCAAAGTGGAAACTTATCCACTCCCTTTAGGGTCACTGACCACAAAGCTACTAAAAGAAACAAGGACCAGTTTCTTTTTCTCTGCTTTTAATTTGTTTTCACCTTCTTCTGATCATTGTAATAGAATCAACAGCAATAAACAGGAACCTTATTCAAATTGGTGCATGCAAAGGCTACAAAAGAAAAAAAAAAAGCCAACAATATTAGGTAGAATTTTCTGATCTTAAAAATAAACATGTGCCAGTGTCATATCTAGGGAGGACAAGGGTTTTAAAATACCTCTTTCCCTAGGGCAATGGTACTGGAATAATTTAAGATCCGTTCCTGAAGAGCAAGTAAATATTTAAATACTCTGCAGTTGCAGAATAGCTGTGCTGGAAAACTGTTCTCTCACGAGGTAAAAGATCAATTCTCCAATGATGAGAGCACAGGATGTATGCTCTCAGCTCTGTTTCCTAACAGCTGAAACAGAAATCTGCACCTGCAGCAAATAACTATCACCTTTATTATCTAATTTGCATAAAACATTAGAAATCAGCAGTGATACAACTAACTTTTTCCTTTAAAAAGTGTGCTAAAGGCTTTAAAAGGTCAGTATTTTGATACGACACAACTTTGTCCAAATCTCTATTTCACTTGTGCTCATCCTTCCAGAAACTTTCAGGTCAGAAACCCTGCATTTTACATACCACAACATTTTCAGTGAGAATTGAGCCTTAGCTTTCCGGAAATAACTACTTATGTGCTGGTACACACCTGCACCTGTCCATTTTGGATACCCAACCTAGCAGCACTTCATTTACAAACACTACTCAAAATGCACTCTACGAAATCCCCTTCGAAGTATCTTTTATACTCGAACACACTGAAACAGAGGCGCTCAAAAATTATTTGTCGATTTTCAGTCTAGACGTACATCATCTGATAAATAAGAGCTTCAGCAAAGGACTTGCTATTAATGCTGAACACTTGCATCTGCTTTTGCAAATAGTTTATGTATTAAATATGAATGAAACATACCGCTCCTCTGGAGTCTCCACATGAAATGTTCTTTCAATTACTGTGGTCCACTGGAGGCATCTAATGATAAATGTGTTTGGTTTAGGTCGCTCTGTCTTCATCAGCTGGCACTCTACCACAATCAAGGAAGAAAGTCATGGTACATAAACAGGTTTAAATAATCATTTGTCTTTATTCTTATCTAGCAAACTGTTGCGATTAATCAGCCATAGAAATCTCTGTAAGTACTTCTTTAGAAGACTTGAGACAATTTACTGAGTTGATGAAATCAATAAATAGCTTGGAAGATAGTCATCTAAGCAGCACTGAAATCAAATTCTGCTTAGGAAGGCTCTGCATTTGGCCTATCCATAGAAGTAAGTACGAAAGTTATGAGATAACACAGAAGCTGATCAGACTCAGATCCTGCACTCTAAAGGCCATCCAGAGCAGAGTGCATGGACAAAGTCATGCTGTAATACAGCAGTTACATCCACTGAAACCAAAGCCAAGCCTGCACATTGCCTCCCTTTGACTTCCCCAGCATAAACCCATCCTTGGCTTTTAAGGAATTGCTAGCAGGGTGCTCAGTCATTTTGTAGCAGCCTGATGAAATTAAGCCTCAGCATTTCCAGTCCTCAAACACTAGAGGGAACATCAAACTGCAGAGGCACCCCCTGAAAAGACCCTGTTCAAAACGCTGCTGTCGGGACAGCTGAGATGCTGTGCGAACACTGCAACAGCTTCCATCATTGCCAGTATTAAGCTCAACCTAAAAAGGCTACAGGAGTAAGGTTACATGCAAAACCACCACTTCCTTCATAAAAACGCTGTCTCTAGCGCTGAGCATTTTTTGTTTGCTTGGTTTTTAATCACACCTACTATTTTAAGCTGCATTGGATGTTATGAGTGTTTATCCTTCAAATTTGGGCCTGAAAATACACCTGATTAAGGGTACGCTAGCTAAACTAAAGGAGAGGTTCAGAAGAGAAAAAAAAAGAAAATCAATGAAATAATAACAGAAGCCAAAACTCCACATTTTTCAGCTTTATATTAATAGAAAAAACTAATGCTAATTAAACAGCCCCTGTTAAAGTGAAGTCAAAGTAAGAAACCAAGTGAGCAGGGGGAAAGAAGAGACTGGGGTTTCTTTTGTTACATTAAGCATTTCTTGCAGTTAATGAAACCACAAGCTTGCTATTATTTGGTCTTCAGGTTCTGGATCAACTTCCAAGTAAGTAAACAGGCACTATGAATACAAGAGATTTCTGCACACTGCTAGCGTTATGAACATCTTCCACCACCAGCAATGTGCAAGTAAGGACAGAATCTGGCCAGAATAACAGTGCATGTTACTAAGGCTACACTGGTATCGTTAGGTTAATTTTATTATTGTGGAAATTTAGACAGCTCAGTTCTAAATTCAAGCTCTTAATTTGCACCAAGATAAAATATTTACTGCCAGTGGTTTTGGGCACCGTATTTTTGGCAACATATTTCAAGCCTCATTTGCTACTGGAATTATAAGCTTTTCAATGAGTAACTTTGCATTTTTCATGACAAGAAAATCTAATTTTTCTTTAATAGAACACAGAGGTTATACTGCATCCTACTAAAACACTTCAATTAGATAAGAGAAAGTTTATTAATGAGTCATGAAAAGGTTTTAGTGTGATGAACAGCATTCCTTCATTCACTGCGATTAAAGAACTTCCACACAGCAACACAGCCATGCCTGCACAGTGCCTTATTTAGCCTTTCAACCACCTCCATCCTCTTTCTCAGAATGGCAACAAAAACCAAACATAAACGTACTAGAGCTGGTGCAGCCCAGTACTGATAAGTAAATTCAGCTCAAAAGATCTCATTCCTGCTCCCAGATCATCCACCCTTAGCTTAGCTGCTCTTCTGGTTTTGTTACTTCTTTGTTATGTCTCCCATTTTTGTCTGCTTAACAAGATTAGATTAAGGCTGGGGTTGTTACCTATGACCCTGCATAATGCAGCCCTAACAGATACTGAATTTGTCTGAAGATTTGAAGAAGAAAATCAGCCTATTTCTAACTTCATGCTAATCCAGAGCTGTTCTGTACTTAGCCACAAGTGTAACATTATGAAGAAACAAACTGAGAGGTTTTGCTTACCTTTTTAAAACAGACTTTAGATTCAGACTCAGTGCCCCAGATTAAGTGGCAGAACAGATATTTAAACTAGCCAAAACCTCTAAACTTTAACCATTTAATTTCAGCATAATAAACCACACAAGGCATTTTTTGTCATAGAAGGTGACCAATTAAACATCACCACTTTTCCCATAAATCAGCACTGTCCATTGATATTTGTTAAGTTTGCTGATCCAGCAATCTTTAAGGCATACAGCAAGATGAATAATAGAGATTTGTCAGTTAATAACCACTATAATTCAAGTATGTCACATAGAAGTGTTTTGTTGAGTGAACAATATGCTGTCTAATTACACTGCTCAATCATAACAGCACATATCAAGAAATACAGACGGCTTTATTTTTAATTAGCTTTACCGAAGTGCTGCACCACATAGGCTTCACAAAGTTTGAAGCTACCAGTTCACTCTCTCCATGTACAGTAATCACATGGATTTTATAAAAAAAAAATGAAGCTGTAAAGTTTTCTTACTTTTAAAAACAACTCTGGGCTCTTTACTGCAGTTTGCAAGCTACAGAAGCACCAAACTTGCCTTGTATCATGTACCTCAACATGCACCACTACAGCACAGATACAAATGCTGTATAACGTTAGGTCTGACTGCAGCATGTTTGGGGGTTCTGCTATAAAAACGTTCACATTTCAAACGTGGGCTGAGGGTCGACTAGCCACTTTGAAGACAGTTTTTCCTGTCAAACAGGCCAACATAAGTATTCCACATTTGCAACAAAGTAAGTACTATAAACAGCAGACTGTTAAAAATGATTTAAATTGCTCTAAAGGACCTCTTGATTCTTCCCTGGCATTTGGTCTTTTAAAGTAAGTAGGACAGAGAAATTGTTCCTAACAGGAATAGACACCAAGGCATTCACATGTAAATTACCATTTTGTATTTGAAAGACACTTAGTATTATCCCAGTGACTTTCTAAAATGTCACAATATTTGTTTCCCAGCACTTAAGCTAAAAGTCAGATTACTTTCGATGGAAGTGTCAAACTCTGCTTCCTCTATAATGATATCACATTTAAAACAATAATGTCAAGGAAGAATCTTTCCCATTCCTGCTTTGGTTTCCTTATGGAAGGTGACAGAGATAGGGGAAGGTAAATCAGGCAAGAGGAATGATGAATAAACAAAACCTTGGAAAGGCAAACAGGAATATTATGTTGAAGGGCTCTTGTTCTGCTGGCACTGCCCTACAGACTCACCCCAAACTTGGTGAAAGGAAGAAAGAAGCCCTGAGTTACAGACCTGGACTAAAGTGGCCCCTCGTAACAGCAGACAAAAAAATCTGTCTGCTGATCTGGCCACCCCGTACCCTCTGATAAATGCTTGACTGCAGACATGCAGTCCTGTCCCAGAAGGAGTGCTCATACTGTTGAGCAATTATGTTTTCAGCTGTACAACAAAACCACCACAGTTCACCCTCCTTTTTGACAGTCAGGAGTAATAATCCCTTCTTTCTAACAGGAACAGCCTCTCCCTCCATGTGGTTTTCCACAATATACTGCTCTTCTCAGCTATGGTTTTAAAGGCTTATAACCTAACAGGCAGACATACATGATAATCTGAGATTACAATCAGTATGAAGGCTACTTATCTCACAAATTTAAAACACAGGCTCTATTGGTTATTTATCTGCAGGGTCTCTGAAGCAAACTATTTAGTCACAGGCTTTTTTATTCCTTCTACCTTACTAGTGGTGAAATACAGAATGAGAACATAAATATGATTCAGAAATCACAGTTAAATGCTCTGGCACAATCTTTCCTACATTTTGCTTTGGTGGGAGTTTTGTTTGGGTTGGTTGGATTTTGTTTGGGGCTTTTTTTGTTTTATTTGCTTTGTTTTGTTGTTGGTTGATTGATTTTTAATAAATCACCAATAGGTAACTTCCGGGGAAAATAAACTTAAACATATCATTACATTAGAAACATAGAAATATGGCTATTTTAAATCGAAAATTATGTGGAGAAAAAGGTACTTAAAGAAAACCCCAAGCCTTTCCTTACCCATGGGGTGCCTAGACACAAGTTCTCAAAGACGTATCAACACAACCTTCACTGACTGAAAGGAAAAGTCTAGCGCAGAATTAAGAAGAGTCCAGGAAGCACATGGAATACACACTCTACCTACTACCAATAGTGTTTTCATGCCTGTTACAGAAAAAGACAGATGATCATTAGATGTTTTCTCCTGCACTGCTTTTGCCTGAATGGACTATTTCCTACTTCTCATGGGCTGCCAAAATCACTTAATATGAGTTTTACACTACAAGTAAGAAGAGTCCCCTAGTCATGGAAAAAAACCCACTTTTACAGTCAAAGATGAAAAAGCCTACATTAGTTTATAACAGAAGAGGGTGAAGATTGTAATCAAAAACATGGGACCGCTTCCAAAGAACAGACTGACAGAGATGGCCTGCCAACTCATTAAAAAAGAGAGGGGGAGGGGGGAATCTAGTTCCCTAATTAACAGAAAAGCCAGGGCTTTTTTTTAACAAAAAAACCTCTTGGGGAAAAAAAAAAAGGATTCATTTTTACGAAACATTTAAGCTGAATTCTCCCCACCTTTCACTGGCAGGAGGCTTCTACAGGCTGCCTCTGCAGCACAAGGCTGCATTCTGCCCAGAGTCTTCCTCCAGAGGTAGCTTGAGTTCACTCATGCTAACTCAACAAGTTAACCTAAAAGAAAGTACCAGGCAAGAAGGTTCAAAGGAAAAACCTGTGGTGCAAAACACATCCAAATGATTCAAGTGTGGAGGGTACCCAGAAGGGAACCGCACATCAGGTGCTGGCAGCACTGCATGCCAGTGCCTACATTAGAAATTAAATCCTGGTAGGGCAACAGCTGCTTCTGTGAGACCAAAACCACAATAATAACTTCTAGCAAAGAGCTCCCCCCAGCTTCCTGGCCTGCCACTGGTTCACCAAGGAAGACCCGCTGGTAGGAACATCCTTCCACTCAGCACCCTCCCCGCCATCCCTCTTACAGCGGCTACATCTTATTCTAAAAGCATGTGTTGAGTCTTTTTCAACAATGCTCTGACACCATGGTAACAAACTTGGGCTCAATCTGCCAAAAAAAACCACACCATATTCCTGTCATAAAAAACGACTTAAGTTAACCCATTCTGAAGGCAACTTGGATGAAGAAAAGGCAAAGGACACATCTTTTCTTTTTTACTCCTAAGCACAGAGCTGCAGTAAATAATTATTTTAAGTAATGTAGTTAGCTGCAACAGTATGGAAGTGTCCTGCAAAAAGTGCATTTGTTAAAAGCCTCTGGCTACAGACCAAGTACTGAATTAATTTATGAATTAATGGCTTTCTGCTGCTTTGCTTTACATTCTTGATCCATAAGGAGATATCAGTCTAAAGAAAAAAGCACTGTATCATTACTGAAATGAAAACACTACAACAGTTCCCTCTATAAAATGAAACAAAAAAACTCCAAAGCACTCTTGGCATCCTGCACAGAGGAACCAGGCAACAGCACATCCATTATTTATTCCCATCATCAGTCAGAACTGGTATATGTTGCTACCAGTGGAAAAAAAATAACATTTGCATTAATTCCTAGTGCTGCTCAGACCTATTCCAGACCCAGGGTGTTCCAAAATAAATCTGTCTGCTTGAAGTTCAACTACAAAGATGAACCCCGCATATTTCAAGCTACTCTGTAATGAAGAGGGAAAGTCCCTACCCTTCTCTCTGCAGAGGTTCACTTCCACTAGTCACCAGGAATACAGAACAGATTGCTGTTAATAACAGGTGCCACAATGATCTATTTTTAAGTGGTGGAACGAGACACAGGCAAATCATGAGACAGGAAAGATTAAGAACAGGAGAAAAATAAAATCTGGAAGTATACAGCGAAAGGTTAAAAACATGAGCAAGAAAAGGAAATTCTCTTCAGAGTCTTCTATGACATCCTGTGCTGCAGCACCTGAGCAAAGTCGGAAATGTCTGCATGGGACAGAGTGCAGATGTTAGGAGATGTTATTATTTCCAAACCATTTTGTTGGCTCTAATAGAAGAAATACTGGTTTGTGTTCAAAATTCAGAAAAATGGAGTGCATTTCATTATAAACAGTACTTGCTCTGCATTCTCTTATGCTAACAATCAAAGAACCTTGACCTATGTCAATGCCACTACAATCCAGACCTGGTGGCAGAACAGAGGCTGAAACACTTCAGCTGTGCCTACCTGCCAAGTACCAAGACACGCACCTGGGTGAACTTTCACCTTAAAGCAACTTGCTGAATAACAGACATACAAAATATTAGCAAATAAGCACATTTTATTCTATGCGCAGAAATAGTGAATCAGTAGAAAAACCTCCACATCACATTCATTCCTGAGAAACACATGAAAGGGTTATTATTTCAAATAAATACATTGAGTGTTTACATACATCACTCTGGGCAGATTCTGATGTTACTGATGCTTCTTACAAGTGCTATGACTAAAAGAAGACATCATCCCCCATACGGGATGAGAGAGCAGGTAAAAACACTTACGAGCTACTGAGAAGTTATTTAAAGGCGATTCCCGCTGGTCAACGTCCTGCGGTCGTTCCTTGTAGCCAATGAACGTGCCATCATTCTTTAGAAGAAAGTACCGCGGCCTCCATGTTTTTATGTATTCTCCTGGAAAGAAAGGATAGCCAAAGGGAAAGAAGATCAGAAAACACCCCAAAATCTACACCCCAAACTGACTTGCCAATATTTGGGGTTCTGTTAATATTGAAACTGTATGTCATCCTGACATAGCAGCAGCTTATTTAAGAACACTCAGTTCATTCTGATACAAACAGTGGAAAAATACATGCACTGAGTCAGATGTCAACCATGAAAATGGGACTTCGTAAAAGGTAAACAGCTATGTTTTGTTCTTCCATCAACTCCGATTTCCATTCAAATTCTGCAGCATCTGCCTTAAATGCATTTTAAATTTTAAAAAAATCAGAGCAGATGTCCTATGCATTATTTTTGCTATTGTCATTATTCATACTGACAAGTGGAGAAATTTTTTTCATTTACATTTTGCAGCGCAAGTATTTCAAACAACAATGGGTAATTTACTAATTAGTCAACTGCTTTATCAAACCAACAGTCACTTTTAGACCACAAGAAGCTAATTCTCTGCTTATGTTACATAACATCACTCACTCCTCTCACGACATCTCGAGCATGAAACATGAGATGATATATCACAATATGAAGGGGAAAACACTGGATGATGTATAGCCACCACAGTGAAGAAAACAAGCATCTATTCTGAAAGATATTCCACCTTTCTCTGCCAGAAAAAAACATCCCTTGCTCATACCATGCTACTGTTCATCTGAGTAATCTACACAGGTGACAGCCACATGACTGTGATACTGCCACATTCAAAATGTCCAGCAGTAGAGTAAAAACAACAGTTGATCAAATCCCCAATTATTTACTGATTTACTCAGCTGGGCTTTAGGGAAGGAAGACAGGGGTTCCACCTGCGGCTCTTCTGGGGGACTTTATCAGCATACCTCAGTTTCCCCCTTTGCTCACTACGCCTGTTGTCACTTTCTCCGGCAGTCCCTCCAGAACCTCAAACAGCTTTACATGCTGAGAAGCTGGCCCTCTAGATCCTACCAGGTCCTGCAGTAATGCTTCTACTCAGCTGAATCACAAAAGCCCCACTTGAGGCGCTATTCAAACTAGGCTACCAGACGCACATTTCCAACACTGCTCACTGCAACAATAACTGACTCAAAAATAGTAAATAAAGAAGTGGTCACTACAAAGCACCCACAGCTGAGCAGCCGCTATACCCTCCTCCCTCTGTATGCTTTCTCACTTGTCTGTTCAACACCAGGGAGAAGATGAGGGAGCAGACTAGGAGAAAAGTTTCCTTCTGGTCTGCTGCAGGGGGAGCAGACTTGCACACCCTGTGATCCTGCCCTGCAGTGGCTGGTACCCAGTGCCCACAATTTCTTCTGCTAGTGAGCTCTTCAAATGACTACCAGGTGCAGTGAAAAGGAAAGGTTCCCAAGATTTACTGGCTCCAGCAATCTTCTCCTGCTCTCCTGGTCTCCCAGGCAGTGCTCACACCTTCTTTCCTTGCTGCTTAGTTTTCCTTTGCCAGTAATTTCTCTCCCAGCAATGTATACCCTGCCCCAGCAACTCCCCTGCAGCTGCTTTGCCTCCTTCCTCTCCTCACAGACCTCCTCTCCTTCTGCAGTGCCGTTTCAACCTGCTTTGGGCACCAGCTGTGCCATTTCTTCTTCTGCACACAGAAGCACAAGCAATCCCAACACCAATGCTGCATGGCCAGGGGCACATGCACCCGTAGCTGCTGCTTTCACCTGTTCAGCCCTTGTTAGGCTTTTAATTTTCCCATCTAAAGCAAAAAACAGAGTTACTGAATTGGTGGAGAGTCACACGGAGCCAACCTTCCAGCTGCCATGTCTGCAGAAAACATCCATTTGCCCTGATGAAATAAGAGTGCGGGGCAAGGAAGAGAGGAAAAAGAATCTCTGGGCACAAACCTCAGTCTTTCTTTTAGAGACATCTGTTACAGCTGTGTTATACTAACCTGTAAGGGGTTGACAAGTATGTCATCATCGCTTTAGGAATTTCAGAACTCCTCACCTATAGCTGTCATGGTTTAACATTTATAAGCTAGGCAGTAAGCCTAAAAGGTTTTGTTTTCATCATCTTTTTAATTCTGACCTTAATTAAAAGCTGTAAACTTTCTGGGATCAGTAGGAGATTATGAAGCTTTTCACACTTAAATCATCAGTCCAATTCAGCCCAGGTCAGTGAGATTACTCCAGCCTCACTACTATTACACCAATGATGTGACTACAGCGACAAGAAGATGCACGGCATGCTCAGCCTAGCTCTTGACAAGAGGTTTTCCAGGGCAAGGAGGCAGCTGCCCAGACTTTCATGATTTTGGGACACACTGTTACACACGTGACTTATCAGTACTTTCCTCTCTTGCTTAAAGCAGATCCAGAAGATCTAGGCCCCATCACACACCCCTTATTCATATCTGCATTTAGGACTAAATCCAGATTGAATGTGATGAAAAATAAGAGAGGCAAGACAGTTTCCATTTCTCTTACTCCCTAATCTACACTACACATCTTCCTCCTCAGTATTTATAAAGACATACTTTTTTTGCAGATTCTGAAATTATTCTCATTATTTTCAGTAAGTATGCATAATTTTGCACAAAATTACACTGTACTGTCACAAGAGACTCTTCCTCTTAGATTAGATGCTTATGTTTGGCTCTTATACTCTCTTACAGCTTTATTCCACCAATCTGTTTTTCTGTTAGAAACATATCATCTAACAGAATTCATCACACAGTCTTTAAAATGGTGTATTCCATGCATACATACATAGCACCCTCCTCCACATTCTCTCTTCCTTCACTATTTCTCTGTGAAAATTCAAGGATTTCACTACTGCCAAGCATTTTGTAAGGACCATTCTACTTGGACTTTCCCTTAGCTATTGCTTTAGCTGGTTCTGGGTCCTGATCCACCTTTCAAGATGCAAGAAAGTACGTGATTTTAAACTTCATTTTCCACAAATCTGGAGCTTAATGAAACCTGTAATATGGCAAGAACATATACTATTGATTACTGCTCTTGTTGAGGACAGCATGAGGCACACGAAGTATCGGAGGTATAAATTTTATTGTATAACACACTAAGGTTATACTTCTGCATCTTCTGCATCTTGCAGCACACTGGTAAGATATTGTCTGGTGCGTGACTTCCCAATCAGATCATCTGTAAGCATAATTTTACACTAAAGCCAGAGCAAACTAACATTCCTCTACAGAAGTTCTGAAACACAAACTGAACAAGGCAGTCATCAAGAAAATGTACAAAGTAGGTATTCTTGAGAAACAAACTTATATTTTTACTATCAGCCAAAGCTACAAAATTCCTGCAACATGTGAGAAGGACCACATTGACCATGACAGCAAGTCTGAGTATTTTAGGCAGAAAAAGAGCTGGCCAATACAGAAAAAATAATTCTGTGGAACCACCTGGATAAAACTGACTGAAAAACATCAACACCTTTTCCTTCCTCTGATACAGGCACTAAGCTGTCATGCCTGAAGAGTGAACTGAGCTATTTCAATTTTTGTCCTGTGTTTTTTGTTCCTGTTGTGGTTTTGTTTTTAAGAATCACAACAAACTACTTGAAGTCACCAATACTCGTAGTTATGTAGTCACACCAGAAGAACTGTACAGAACACAGTAAATGCAAGCATGTGTAACAAATGCTATCAGACAACACTGAAAAAAATAATAATAACGATCCACCATGGAAAAATGAACAATTTAGAAAGCAAAACATTTTTTCCTCTCTGATTCATTGCTTGTGTAATGCCCTGGCAGAGCCTTCTTTGTTTTCAGTAACAGAATGCTAACACTGCAGAGACAGGAAAGCAAAAGCATGGATTATAAATCCTACATATAAAATCCTGGAACCAAATAGACTCCTCTGTAGCTTGCTAGCTTTATTATTCAAAATCTTTATGTACCATTCTGTTTACTCCAAGCAATTTCCAAATTGCAAGGATTCCCAAACTGTATATATCTGGAAATACACATGAAGATTGTTATAGACTAATTTCCCTTTATTGCCTTGTGTCTGCCCCACACACACTGCACATTAAAACACTTAACACACACTTAGAATGTAAATCCATCTCCTGCCAGAAAAGCTTTTTCACAGTAACACATACAGCAAAGCATGCTTACGCCTGAGTATTTCAGAAAAAGTTAAACACAAAACTCTTTTGGTTCGTGAAAAGTTAATTCTACTGAGGATTTACAATAATGCAGGGTTAGGTTATTTTCCTCTCCTCCCCACAACAGTATCCCACCGAATCTGGAGCTGTCTACCACTGATAGAGTGTCTAACATCAGAAACAGCTGCCACTCCCTGGGAAGCTCACAGGGTAAGTGGAGAATAATGAGCAGCAAGCACCAGCAGAACAAAAGAAAATCCATCTTTATTTACCAACTGCTGCATGCTTGTTGCTGCATCAAGCTCATTCAAAGCCAACACCACACCCTTTAATTCAGAACAGACAATACTTAAGAAGCCTCCGCTTTTTTTTTTTTAATCAACTTATACATACCAATGGTTTGAAAATTAAAAGTCATTAGGTTAACTAAGTCAGCATCCAGTGATACACTTGATATTTCCAAAAGCGCTGGACCAACTACTAAGTTTCTTATGCCCCAAAGTAATCAGAACAAGGCCAGGAGAACCAACTGAAAAGAAGGTCTCAGTTATATGATATGCACTCAAGTGACCACCACAAATCCATGGGTAAATAATGCATTAAACTGTCTTCTCTGAGCATCCAAAATATCACCATTAATTACAATTAAGAGTAGCACTTAAAATATAAGAGCTTTGAGCTATGCAAGCTTTCCTTATGTTCTCACACACTCCAAAGATGTATGACATTCCTTGATTGTACTGCCCTGAACTGTACCAGGGAAACAAGAAAGTTACGCCAGTCGCAGTGCTAATGTGCCACTGGTCAAAGGCAGAGTGACTCATTTCTGAGACTTCAATGGCTATGAGAAGTGGTCTGAATCCTGTTGGCCTAATAAGGCTTTGGTGAATCAGATGCCAGCTTCCTTAAAGAGGTGAAGCTTTCGAAACTGCCATCTCACGAGCGCTGAAGAGCAGGACAGATTTACAGTTAGTTTGTGTTGCTTGAGTGAATAGGGTAAGCATCCACTCGCTTCAAAACCTGCTGAAATCAAAACAGATTTGGAAACAGAAAGCAGGGCTTGAAAACTTGCCTTTGCATTTCTAAAGTACTCGGAAGGAAGCCCTTTCCAAACACAGCAAGCTAATTCTGGATCTTAATGACTTGACACCAAAAAATTAAGTCTAGGGTGACCCGAATGAAAACTCTCAGTTCAAATATGTTGGCTTTTTTTAAATAGCTGCACAGACACCCACCAAGCTGGTGCACCACTCTTCCCTTTCCTCAACAAACTGTCAAAACAAGATATTTAAGCACAGTACCAGGTTCTGGGGAAAGGAAAAAGAAAAAAGAAAGAAGGGGGGGGGAAAAAGGAGGTTATGTTAATGTCTTTCCCAACACGCTCAGTGAGTGGATCTCTGGTTTGTCTGCCTTTTGAGAGGCGCAGCGAAGGGGGGCCGGTTCTTTGATGACGTTTTGGGGCCCCTCTCTGGATGCCTCCTCAGCCGCCACCTCCAGTGTACAGCTGCGGAGGCAGGCACCGCTTGTGCCCTGAATGTCAATGAGGCGGCCAGGACTGCCGCTGGCGCACTCCCCAGCAGGGTGGGAGGTCAGCCCGCCGCCCGCCTGCACCAGGCCAGGGCACCACAGCTCGCAGGCTGGCTGCTCTAATGCGGGGTCCCATGGCTGCAATGGGATAATTCAAGGCATGGCAAATCTGCTCCCCGCTTTATTCTCCCTCGGGCAGCTGGAAGGTTGTGGAGTGTGCTGGCAGCCTGCATGGCTGTGACTGATGTGACTGCCAACAGGTTAAGAAGAAATGCCTCCTCCTCCTCCGGCTCGGCTCTGGCTTTTTTAAACCTACTGTCATTTCTCACACTCACAGAAAGCTGCCATACAGGGCACCTGCTTCATTATCATATCTTGGGGGAATATGGGAGGGGAGGGAAGAGGGGAGTGAAGGGGGATGGCTGAGCAGCCTGGCCTTCAAGCAACAAAGGGAGCCCCATGAGGACTACTCCTGGTCACCTGGCACCCCACATCTCTAAATTAACTTTAGAAAGCAACAAACAGCCTTGGCTTGGCACTTCCCACAAAGCTCTATGGGTGCACTGTGCAGAAAAATAATTGTATTGGAAGCTACCTCTGTCTTTAGTTACACAACAGTGCAGATGGGGAACACCTAACAAAGGCAAAGAATGGGTGCTCCGATTCGCAAAGCTAGGCCATGGGAGAGATGAGAAGTCAGATTATAGAGAAAGAAAACAAATTCTCACCCAGTATGTTCTCCATGCAGGAGATGGACAAATACTCCATTCTTCAATTCCATCTCTGTCAAAGGGTTTGAGATCACCAGCCAACACCACCACTACAGAAGATGACACCTCTGTATTTTTTAATCACTGTGTTTCAACTGTATGGTTATGTAAACTCAAAGTTTTCTCTTTTTCTGTTTCTGCCCCCCCCCCTTTTTTTTTGCTGAATTTCAGCTTAGAAGGTCGAAAATGTTGCCATATTGCTTACAGCAATCAATTTAAGCAATACCAGATATTCCCAAAGGAGCAAAAGAGAATTAATCAGCATGTAAAAAACTCCTTACTCCTACCTTTGGCACAGCTTAGTCAGGCTAGTACTAACCTACAGCTGTCTCCAGTGGGAGAAGATGTAAATGAAGTTTCATTAAAAAAACAGCAGTTTTAAGGATAGCTACATAAATAACATTAAAGTATGAAGTGATTTCTTTGGCTACACTGAAAACAATTCCAGAGTGAACTGCATCTGCACTACCCTCATGGTGGGACCAAAAGGACCTAAAATTACCATGAGGTGTCCAACACAATTAGGGAAATCTTTTCTGTAGTATACTTACAAACAGCTACAGCATTTTAAACAAGGTAAGCTCCTGTAACAGAAAGTGCCATCACATATCTCCTGCTTTTGACAGGTGTCCAATTCTCTAATATTTATAAATATACAAAAATGACAGAAGAGTTGTCAGTTTCATTGAACTGAATTAAGCATGCTTGGAACAATTATTTCTCCCCAAGTAATTTTTACCAGTGATGGCAAACTGCACAAGCAGCTAACAAGGCACTGAAACTAGCAAACCCCTGCAACCTTTTTAATGTCTTCCCTTAGAGGAGGGAGGCACCCACAACTATTCCTCGAGCTCATGTTGAAGTTAATACAATCAGTATTTCTGCAAATCCAGCTCTTAAATACATTGCATGTGTTTATACAAAGGGTGTGACTTCATCCTCCAAAGATTTTATGATGTCTACTAAAAATACAGAGGAAAAAAACCAAAACAACAACCCAAACCAAAACCACCTAACACACCACACCCTAGTGTATTAGAACAATGAAGGGCTTTCCTAGACATTAACTAAAAGCTGATATAATTACTTTACCTCTTAGTATAAGCAACCTTAGTTGTGACTCTTGGGTTTATCTGAACACATGCCTTATTCGAATATGATATACCCAGTTTTGTTCTTCAGTAAATCCTGTCTAGAGACTGACAGATAGCGTAAGAGGGGGCAAAGCAATGAAACGCACACAAACTAAAGTTCTTCCAGAGATTAAACAAAATAAGTCTGAAAGCACAGTTTTAGTTTGTATTCCTAGGGCTGCCGACACATTGAGAACATTCAGGAAAAGCATCATTAACTGATTAAAAGTTGATTTTAGTTGCTTCCCCCACTCTGCCCCATTAAAAAATATCAGGAGAGCCAAAGACTCAGGCAAGAGTGATTTTCACAATGCATTTATTTGCTTTGCGAACACTAAATCTGGAAAGTACTCAGCAGAGGCTCCCCATTAAAATCCCAAAGCTGGTGAAACTGAGAGGTGAGCTGGTAACTTGGGGAGTGGATGCACATGGGAAACCAAGAGCAGGGGAGGGAAAAAGCAGGACGCAGCCATGCAGGAAACATCCGCTGTGAGACCCTGGCTCGCTGTTCTAGGCTCCCATTACTAGATCACTGAGTCATTCACAAAGCAAATCAAAACTTCGGGGAATTGTAAAGAAATGGTGAAACAAAGGCTAAGGGACCCCAGGTGAGATTTACGGAAACAGCAGCTTTTCCAAAACAGATGATATAGACCAACTTCAGAAGCAGTCCGAAACAGGAAAAAAAAGCTTTATTTGTGAAAACTAAGCTGCAGAACAATTTATGGAGGGTGAGAAATTAGCACATTGTATTGTTATCCTTCAGCTTATGGGTCTGAATCCTAATTTTCAACATAAATACAGAGTTGTTTTGGGCCACTTACAATAAAAACTCTAGCAGTAATTGTGTGATCATGCTGTGCATCAGGAAATTGTTTAAGAGTGCCAAGGAAAAAAAAATCTATGTGGAATTTTAAATATGTTTATACAGACAGTTACTGGGTAAATATTTCATAGAAAGATGCATAAAAGCCAAGTTAAACAAATATTTCAATAGCAAAAATAAGAAGCAACATAAAAAAACGGTGTGCTATTTATATGTCTGGGGCTAATCTGGACTTCCCTTCTTCATTTCACCACCACCAAGTCCACAAAACCCTGGAAAAGTACATGAAGACCATGTTAGTTCTAATAAGTTTCATTTATCTTGAGCCATTTAATGGCAATCATGGAAAAATTACAAGCACTTCCCAGAAAGCAAGTTCTAGTATTTGTTATCATGGCAACCTCCTGGTTACGCCTCCAAATTTAGTATTCCAGAGACAACTTTTACTGAGTCACTACCCCAAACTCAGCAAGGAAAGTCGCCTCCAGATAACAGGAGTGTCTCCCTCAGTTCAGAGGAATTTTGCAAAGTAACTTCATTGCATACTGAGAATTTATTAAGCAACATCACCACTGGGTAACATGAGAGCACACAGCCGCTGCAGCTCTGGTGCTAAGCTCAGCAGAGCAACGGAGGTGTAAGAAACCTTGCCAAGGATTTTTGTGCCTGGGACTCGTCACTGTAAAGCCAAGCACAATCCACAGTGCTGCCTCAACAGGGACACAGACTGAGCTGGACACACTTCTGTCACTCTCAACACTACTAAAAATCATTTATTTTTACAAAAAAACAACAAAAATCTTCAGTCTCAGTATAGTCAAGCTGGATTTCAGTGGTACTACAGTTTGGCCCTGTAATATTGGAACATATGTATGCACTATTAAAAACACATACCTATAATTGTGACTGTTATTTATGAACCCCAAAATCATCTTTTCTAGTAAGCTATACCTCTCCCTAACTGCTCAAAGCTCCAGGAGAAATGCATTCCAGACAGTAACATGAAAAGCTGTTTCTTTCACAAGCAGGAATGAAATAAAGATCCACCTGAATAAAGACTGACCTACCTTGACACTGTTACCATGAAGTAATTTTCAGGCTGCAACAGCATCTCAGTATGTTAAAGCCAACTTTCTTTTTCTTTTTTTTTTTAAAGGCATCAAAAATTAGGAAGTATATACCACACAGAAGCAAAAAACAGATGGACACAGGAATATGGGAGCTTGAACAATACTTCTAGCCTGCACTGACCTGTACTGCTGTTTTGGAAAGACGGGGCAAAAATCCAGTCTCCTCTTTTACAACTGCTCCCATTCCCAGCGGAAAAACAAAGATTGCTTCGCACCCCCAGCCATCCCTAAACTCACACCAGTTCCTGTATGCAAACCTAACACTTGGCCACTGCATCTTAAGAGCTCAGGGCTGCAGCTTTCCTCTGCACCTGATTTTGCAAGCACAGCACACCACACGACTGCTCCTCACCATGCACATCCCCTCTACCACCTGAATCCCAGAAGTCCAGTCTCACAACTGAGCACAGTCTACTCTCTGTATTTCCTCTTCCCTTGCATGTCCCCAAAGAACAGAAGCAAAACAAGCACCAAAACACATCATCTGCCTAGCCAGGTTACAGCTATGCTTTGTGTTTGTAGGAGAACTTTCAACAACTTCTGCAGCTGTCCACGAGAGTTATGCTCCCACACCTTAAGAATGAGAACACCAGAAAGCTGTAAATAAAGCTTCAAACTCATATATATGAGTTTTTTTGTTTTGCCTTGTTGAGAGAGAGAGAAAGGCAGAGAGAGAGAGAGAGAGAGAGAGGGAGAAACCAAACTACAGGTCACCTGGGGTAACATTCTTGAGGACAGTTATCTAGGGCCATGTTCATGCCTCAGGGACTTCTGCAAAGAAAGGTACATGCACATGTACAGAAAACTCTGCATGCACACCCTGCTTTGTCATCATTCAATGCTTAGTGCTTGCTCTGGTTCCAGCATTTTCTTCCACTGGTCCCTGATCTGATGCTATCAGTTCAGGCAGCAGCTGCTAGGGGCTCCTCTGCTGCCCCACAGGTCAAGCCAAGCAAGGCCACCCTGAAAACTCCGCTGCTGCTGCAGGCAGGAGGGGAGCAGCAGGAGAAAGGGGGAGCATATAGAGGCACCTTGCACAGGGCGAACAGTGCGGCAGACATGAGCCAAGATGAATCAACCCTGGCTGGAGATGATGCATTCTGGCTGCATCAGAGAGGAGGGTGTTGAAAAAGGGGTGCCCCCGGAGCTGGATCTCTGCTGGGCAGGGAGGAAGGCACTGGGCTGCTGAGAGAACAGGCAGGGCAGGGAGAGGTGGAAGTCTGACTCACACCCTAGGCCACACCAGCTGTGGCCATCACCAGTCCTAGTCCAGGTCCTACCCCAGCAGAAACATGAGCAACTGGAAGGGCAGGTTGTGCCCATCCCATGGGGCGAATATTGCTCCCCATTCAGGACCTCTTGAAATACAGCCAATCAGAGCAAGTCTAAATAGTGAAGCTACATCGTGTAAATACACATACGCACACGTATGTTAAACAGAGCCAGCACAGAGACTGGCCACGTGCACACATCGCTGCACTGACCCTGCTGCTTCACAGGCAGAGACAGTGCTCCCAGGGAAATCTTCCAAAACTCAGCCCATCCTCTGGTCACTGGAAGCTATAAACTTTAGTTAATTCCCAAACTAATGCTTTCATGCATTTACTTCCTTTTCTCCTTCCACAGTGGGTGAAAACCATTTTAACACCAGCTTCAGTACCAAGGTAAGAGACAAAAATGTTTACAAAAAGCAGACTGCAATTTTCAATACCCACAACACACTAAATTCATCTTTGTAGTGGGCAGACCTTCTTGCAAATTACTGTTTTCTAAATGAACCCACACTTGGGTACAGAAATCAGGAGGTACAGGCAACACCCTCTGCTGAGAGAGGCAGAGAGGAAAAGGACCCACGTGAAAATTACCATTCTGATATTGTACTTGGTGATAAAACTGCATTTCGACTACAGAATTAACTAAGCACAAGTCCCCTCCCAGGTCTCTATCACTGGTTTGAGAATATGTTTATCTATATACTTTTCTTCCTCTCATCAGAGAATCCAAATTTCTTAATCATTTTCCCTTTTCCAAGAGAAATGAGAGCCTTTCTAAGCAATGAAGACATTATAGGGGCAGTACAAGATTAAAATAGACTAGAAAAATGAATCCAAAATGTCTAAATTATGATAGTTTCTCAATGAACCTTTAATCAACAGGTTCCAAATTTCAGGTATAAAATCCAATTGAAATTGCTGCTGTTGATTTGAAAAATAACTGCTTTCTCCTGCCCCTCCTTACTGAAAATACAGTCTAAATTGCTTTTTCCATGTAGATGTATGTCCAGTTCTGACAGGAGATCTATGAAAAATTCTTGATGGCCTGCAAGGATTCTTGTACTTAACCCGAAGATAAAATTTACAGCAATTTATCATACAAAAATCAACTGCTCTGCAGATCACGGTTCCTGCTCATGCTGCAGTTAGAATTTCTACTGAGCAGGGGGGGGGAGGCAATTAAATAGCTTCATTTGCAGTGCTCAGTTCTTTGCACCTACTTTATGACACTGCATAGGATGGAGAGAAAGATAGTTATGGCACTGTACGTATTTTGCATTTCATCAGGTATGCTTCCCTGTTTCAATCTTTAAAAAAGGAAACTCTAAACAGTAAGCTGCAAAAAGGCTGATGATGAAACAGCAAAAGACAGATGGGGTGGGGGAAATAAAAAGAATGAAAAATATGGGGTTTAGCATTACAAACATTAATGTATTTTAAAAAGAAGGGATCCAGTCATATTTCCCCCTTCCTCTGTACTGAAGTTTAATAAACATTTCCTCCAAGTTACCAATTTTGAGAAAATCGCTGGATAAACACTTGTGTTAACCCAGTTACATGGCTCAGTGCCAAATGTAATGCCAAACTTCCCAGTTGCAAAACGAGCTGTTTTTACACACCAAAGTAACCACGCAGCAGGCCTGCCGAGCCTGAAGACAGCTGACAGAGATGACTGTTGCTGTCCCCCCATTGCACCGACATCCATCCAAATACCAACATCTGCTGTGCTACAATTTACTTTTTACACAACATTTAGCAAAACAGTGCCTCTGACTGCAACATCATTAAGGAAGTAACAACAAATAAATCGCAAAGTCCCATCAGACAATTGTAAAATTAAAGCATAGTTTGTCTTGCATACTCTGAGCTTTAGTTCACACGTATTAGACTTCAGAAATAATAAGCACTAGAATCTGTTTTATTTTATTAAACTCACAAGACAAAATGCTGTAAACTGTAACAAGTGTAATCCATCATTACAGTCAAATTTACAGTTTGGAGAATATTGACTTGACTTAATAATAGGCAGAGAAGCAGATGCCTGTTAGGCAGGCTGGTCTGCCTGGTACCATCGTGCAACCCAAACTATGCCTGGAACCGTAAGAAGTGCACTCTCAATCTGGGGCCTGCTCCTTTTCAATCACCCAGAGCACGTATCTGTGTTTGCAAAGTAAGGAACTGACATGCCTAAAAACTAAGGTGTCCTTTGCTTTACCAGCATGATAGATCACAGGGGCCAAGGCAACCGGATGCCACCTCACAGAGGTGAGGTGGCAAGTCAGGCTCCAGGAGTGAGTCCTGTTACAAATTTATGGCCTCGGGGTTCAAATTGGGATTTAGGCTCCTAACTGAAAGCCAGGTTTGGTTAGTGGCTCCACTGTACGGCCCAACACACTTTGTGTCACAGAAGTCCCTACGTGATCCAATTAGTTGTCCTTCAGACCTGTGTCACCTAGGGTGCTGCGAGTCAAAATGGGGCAGCGCTGCCATTGACACTGCCATGGGGCTCAGGCTTTCATGGCACACAGGCAAGAGGAAGGAAGGAGAATTTTATTCTTTAAACTAGTGACTAGTTTTCAAAACCAATTCTTTCTTCATCCTGCCCTGCAGTAACTCCATGAACCCAAAACTAAGGAAAAAAATAATCTTACTTTCATTTGAAACATAGAAACTGAATGAAAAAAATCATGAAAACCAACTTGAGTTCTGTTAGGCACCTATTAAAGGTTTTTCCCCTCAATCTTTGTGCTCCTCATCACCACCTTTAACATAACCTAAAACCTGCTGAAGTTACAAGAAGTGGCATTTTTTGGTGGGAACAAATACTCCCTCTACATCCCCAGACAATGTGTCTGTCAAGAACAACATACCCAGCACTCAGCTCTAGATACAAGAACCTGGCAAGCTGTATTTCAAAGCAGTTTCACCAAAACAATAGTTTCCCTCAAATCCCTATCAACTCAATAGTGGAAGACAGTAATATTTCAGATAACACAGGCAGCAAATATTTGGTAAGTTCAGTGGACATTCTTTACCCTATCTGCAGATAAAAAACAGCATCCACAGCTAGATTAGCATTAAGTGCTGAAATGACTTTGCCTTTAATTCATGCTAAAGTCAAGGGGTTAAGCACTTAAATACTTCTGGGGGTTTTGGCCAGGGTCGATTTGTGAGACAGTATATTGAGACCAGGTTGGACGGGACTTTGAGCAACCTGATTTAGTGGAAGGTGTCCCTGCCAGTGGCAGGGGCACTGGAACTAGATGATCCTTAAGGTCATTTCCAACCCAAACCATTCTGTGATTCTGTAACTGAGTCAGACAGATAGATAGATATAGACAGACAGCTAGCTGTCCACTGTTGGACACAGGAGAAGCCATATAAAGCAGAGCCTAAAACATAGATCCTCCCCTGAGCAAGGATTTAGAGAACAGTCTCCTCTGTGCTAGCTTCTGCATGCTTGCACAACAGGAGTCAAGGTCCATTGGAAACTTACCTGAAGAGCTACTCCTGTGCAAACTTTAGGTTCAACCTTCGAGTTCAGAACTGAAACACTGTTTGTCCATTTATTCCCTGGCACGGTTGGCTTTTTGTCAGACAGATGTATGCCACATGCAAGTCATTTCCCAACCCCTCTGCTCCACCTCCTTCCATGCACTCTGCGTACACTCTGATCCCTCAGCAAATGTTGTAAGAGATGAGGAAGTGTTTCTGACAGTTTGCATACTCTTCACAACAATTTTATTGCAGGATATTTTATTGCCCCCAGCCCCACTTGTATAGAAACAAAGTAAAACAAATAAAAAATCCACCACTTCCCAAACAACTGAATGCCTTAAACCCAGCAGCAGGAAAGGGGAGGGAAAGGGTGGAGAGAAAAGGCCAGAGAGAATGGATTACACTGATGTTATTTTTGTCCTCTTCAAGTGGATGGGCTGAGTTAACTAAATATAGAATTTATCAAAGCAGGTGAAGAAAGAAGATGAGCTGTATGTTTCAAGGAGCAAGCAATAAGCAAAGTATGCTCCTACCTCCTGGCCTGAAAGTTTCCCCAAAACACACTTAAATTTGTATGAGCGAGATTTGATTGAACAAATGTTCAACTCACCACAGCCTTGCCTTTGGACATGTGACAATGTAAATATTAAGCAGATAAGGTTTCCTGTCTCTTACCTGCTTGTACTATATATAAACAAGCACTATGAAGTTCACATTTAAAAGGAAAGAGGTTTGCACTCTTCTGGGGTGTCTCTGGACAAAAATTCTTCCAAAGAAAGCATGTTTGCACATACAGCTGGGTAATAAAGCACCACTTGAAATCAAACGTTAGAAATGTTATGTTGTCAGTAGTAACACAAAGGATGTGGTTTCTATGAAATTTAACCATTTATGTAAAGGACAACTGCTTGCTTCTGGTCAGGCAGCAGCCCACAGCTTGCTCAGAGTAACTGCTACAATAGTTTGAATTTTGCAAGTGAAAATCCATTCATACGTATTTTTAACTCCTTCCAGTGTCTGAGTGAGCTTTGGAATGCACTGGGTGGCTGTTGCCAGAAGCACATACTTCATTCAGTCAGTATGAGCAGCTCACACTGGCAAACACATAAGCAGCAAGTCTCATCCAGGCTCTTGGGCTCTCAGAACCTACAGCCAAGGATGCAAACAATTGTGTTTAGCAAGGATGTTAAGTGCTTTGCTGGTATGCCCTAGTAGTGAGCAAGGAAACATTCAGAGAAAAGACACAGCATCAGTCAAGCCATGACTTCAGTGGAAGCCACGCTCACGTAAGCACTATAACCTACCACTGGGCTTGAAGAACAGAAAGCTTTTACGCGGAACATTTCCCGTCTTCCATCTGTGCTCCCAGTTACCAAAGTTTCCAAAAGCCCCACAGCCTGAGCTGCATTTGTTCTCACAACATCCCTGCAAAGTAGGGAAGTGCTGTTATCACCATTTTACAGATAGGGAACTGGGGCACAGAGAGATAAAAATAACCTTATCCGAGGTGATCATATAGGAGGAAGTTTGTATCAGAGCAGGGGAGGATTGGCTTCAATTCTCAGTTCCAGACTGGTACTCTAATACACCAGCCACTTCTTCAGCTCCTAGATGCTCTGCCTTCAATGTGATGCCCTTAACAACAAGGAACGGGGAATGCCTATGCCTTTTATTAACAGCATTTCCCATCCAGCAAAAATGGAAAAGGATATTCAGATTCAAGCATTGTTTGCATTCAGAATTCCAAATCTGAACAAAGAAAACAAATTCCAAAATAGTCAGCACTATTCCGATATTGTGGGAAAAGGAAGGAAGACAGATCAAGTTTTTGAAGTCAAAAAAAAAAAAAAAAATGCATGTCAGGTCATAAGTTCAATTTTAAAATGAGTGAAATTTTTAATAGGAAGCTGGTATTAGACATGCATCCTTCTAGAACCTCCCTGTTCTGGAGATTTTAGGTTATAAAACCGTAAGAAATAAAATATCCCAACCTTTGGAACTGCTGCAGCAGGGGGACTAGATGATCTGCAGGGGTCACTTCCAACCACAGCTATTCTGTGGTTCTGTGAACTACAACTATCCCATTTCAAACACAGGTTTGATGTACTTTCATTTGGAGACCTTGGCTTCAGACTTCACACAACAATCTTGTCTCAGATAAAACAAATTCCAGAGGCTGGAGACTGCTCAAGGTCTCCCATTTCTGGCTGAGCCAAACTTCAACCCTGCACTCAAAGGCTCTCTTTTCTAAGAGAAATGGCAAATTAGGTCCAAAATTTACTGTGTCCTTTGGGACTCCAGCTGCAGCCATTCAGAGCACCAATTGCGAAATAAGCTTCTACAACTTAAGGGCATTCATAAAGCAGCATTTAATGTCAACCGTTTGAGGTGACTACTACCATGCAACACATGGCAGAGATCCACTACCTTACAGATCATCTGCTTTATTAAGTCTAGCTTCAGAAAGTGACTGCTCAATGGCGGAAGGATGCCAGCCTGCTATTAAACCATTACGAACAGGTAAATGCTCTGACCACACCACCCAAGTCTTGGAAGGCAGACACAGGGACAGTGAGAATGAAGATCCTGGGCCCACTGTAGGAGAGGATATGGTTCGAGACCATCTTCAGAACCTGAACATACACAAGTCCATGGGACCTGATGAAATCCATCCGCGAGTCCTGAAGGAGCTGGCAAATGAAGTGGCTAAGCCACTGTCCATCATATTTGAAAAATCATGGCAGTCAGGTGAAGTTCCTGATGACTGGAAAAAGGGAAATAT